>KK112255.1:0-25267 GCA_000611955.2 Stegodyphus mimosarum | reverse complement strand
ACGTTGTGAAACCTGCCTAGCAGTCAGGGGAGATCATATCCCCTATTAAAGACCGGATGTTTCTTGCTGGACACCCATCACAGGGATGTTTCGGCCTTCAGTCGCATTGCGCTCCATGCTACTTTTTCAATAAAGCTCCTTTTTATCCCTCTGATTTCTCTTTTAGTAAGTGTTGCTTACATTACTCATGTCCTTACGTATTGGGGATCTTACGGTATTAAATGCGTTGATTTGGAAAGCTTTTGTACAAAGTTATATTGAAAAAAACCGTCTCGTCCTTAATTTTTGCACACCAGTGTATTACTTGTAAATGAACGAGCCTTGAAGATCAAACTGAATTTATTTTTTTGATACTATAGAAATAACACAGAAGAAAATTAAATTATGGTATTCGTTTCAAAGTATTTATTTTAAATACGCTTAATTTTCTTAACACTTGATAAGGCTTATAACTGCTTTAATAAACTCTTAATTTTCTTAATTAGAAAACAATTAAATTGTATATCTTTGAAGTACCCAATAAGATATAATTTTTTATTAAACAAATAAAGGGGCAAACATTATGGTATTCTTCTATTATCGGGATCGGATCGAGAAACATAGGTACGTATGCATGTGTGTATGTGTGTATGTGTGTGTATGTGTATGTGTATACACACATAAACATATGTATGGACATGTAATAAATTCATACAATGAATACCTACATCCATACATACAAGCACACATACGTACAATTCTGAATCCTGTCCCGATAACAGAAGAGTACCACCACCTGATTATGCTGGTATAAATTAAAAAAAAAACAGTTTTTATACATAGTCAATTATACTTAACAAACTAAAATTCAAAATTTCGTATTACAGACCTTATTATTTATAGGAACAAATTTTTCAGATTAGATTTTTTTTTTACAAGCCATCAACAAGAAATGATATTTTACTTAAAGCTCGTTGTTACTCGTACATAAAAAACATGGAACTAGCGGGAGGCAATGTGCTGCTGACATTTTTTTAACGGGCACGTATTTCTTGTCCTATCGTTTATAATTTAACCATTTAACCAAATCGCTAGGTTTTTGTGATTTTACTTTGTTACATTTTGACTTTATATGATTATTTTTGCGATTTTTATTTTTCGCACAATAAACGTCTCCTCTACGTTTTAATAAATAAAGAAGATATATTGAATATCTTCGTACCATCAAAACACGTTCTAAACACTTGCAGTTATGGCAAGGTATCTAAAATATTTTAGATACCTTGCCCAAATTCTCGCTGATGACAAATATGCTTTTTTCCATTTAAAACTCACTTTGTAAGTAGTTATGTACTTGCCATAACTGCTTATACGGCTCAGCGATTTTCCTTAAAGATACTCATTGGCTTATCTCAAAACAATTAAAACTTATTACCTCGCATTCGAAATACGATAGATATATTGAATTTTTTGCAAAGTTTCAAAAAATTAATTAAATGCTCAGAAGGACACTAATACATATAGATAACTTCAGAATAAAAAGAACGTATAAGAATAGGAATATAACGTATAAGATTTATACTTTAGAGTAGTTCCTCTGGAACTCACTTCATCTCTAACAAAACACCATTGCAACAGGTTAATCAAGCAGTTAAACGTCATCGTAAGCATTCATGAAGCTCTATGTATATTAATGTGTTTGCAACGATTATTTTCAAAGTTTATTTACAATATTATTTAGTTTGCAAGTTTATTTACAATATTATTTAGTTTGCAAGTTTATTTACAATATTATTTAGTTTACAAGTTTATTTACAATATTTAGTGTTATATGCAATGTTTATTCGTGCTAATTTTTGATCAAATAGTTTTCAGAACTGTAGATTTCTATTTTGTCTGAAGAGCAGAAAATTGTTTAAAAATTATTCGATTATAAGATTTTTAACTAGGTTTTATTACGTTAACATCAGAAAAAAATAACATTTGGCTTTTAGATTTTTTATTAACCGCTGCATTAGGTTTGCTGTAACTTTTCCACGAAAATGCATGACATAAGACTTTATTCATAAAATCATTAATTAAACTTCATCCACAAATTCAGTTTTAGCTTGGCTTATAGAGAACTTACACTTCTTAGAATTCGTACTTGGAAACTGCAATTTTAAATCGAAAAAATATTTCCACAGCACAGATGCGAAAGAAAAAAAAATATTTCCTTAATATATGACATTAATTATTTTCTTCGTTAAAATAATTATTCACTAATTATTCAAATTTCTGTCATTAGAATCATATTTAAAAAAAAGTTGTTTTACTTCATTTTCTAGGGTAATTTTAAATATCAAAACTTTTATTTAAATAATGCACAATATAGAAACATGATATCGTTTTTTTTTGTTTCTTAGATCAAGAAGCAAAGATATTAATAGAAAACATTTGCCTTCCTCCAAAATCTAAAAAATGCGTTCTACAAGCGAATAAACAGTTTCAGTGAGGGAATGGTGCGATAAACGCTGAAAATAAATATCTTTTTTAATTGTATGATATCGCGCAAAATTCTTTTGAGCTGCTTATGATTTATTTCACTACTTTGTGATTTTCGTATATCAAGGCATAACATTTTACGATTTAAGTTTGCATACTAAAAGATATTAAAAATATAAAGAATTGCAAAAGCGATTCTTTATGGCAATTAAGAAGTTTTATAGCTGGAGTCTGATAACTATTTACGTAGCATTCTTCTAGGGTTTGTTTTGGAGTTAAAACAAGTCATGCATTTGCATTTTATTTTTGATCACTTTAAATTGACTACAGATTTACAGGATATTATATATTATATTAAAATAAATATTATTTTCAAAATGCTTTAAGTATCTGCTTAAAGCAGAAAAAAGGTAATTTTCAGAAATATCTTCATATTATGATTAGTAAGTTTTGTTAGAGAGATCGAATTTTAGGATATGAGTTTAGTTTTAAGCGATTAATCAGGATAGTTTATTTAAATACAAATAAAGAACTATACCTGTCTTCATAACCGTAATTAGGTGAAGATGCTACAATGACCCCTACCCAAATAAGTGGAAGACCTGAAAAAAATTGTTGATTAATTAAATTTCGATGTCGATACATCTATAATCGTATTTACATTTATATTTCTCTCTCTGTGTATATATATCGAACACATATAACTTGTAGTCTCTCTCTGTATATACACACATATATATAATTAAAACACAGTTTTTTAAAAACAAAACATAAGCATGCCTAGTATTTTCGTGCATTATTCTGCTGAAAAATTATCGTTAAAGACCTAAAGTAAGAAATTTAGAAATAATTTTTCACAAAGACGAAAAATTGAAATTCATAATTAATAAATTTCATAAACCATTAAATAAGGTGTCATTTTGTTTTCAAAACAACCTTGTAAGCGAAGTTCTAACGTTTACGGTCCGTTGCCATTTTGTTTTAAAAGCGACCCTCAAAGATCTGACGCCATTTTGTCTTTAACCGAAAGCTCTCCTCCGCTTATGTTAAACACTTCAATAAGATTGGACCTGGAAGAACACCCCTTTTTTGTGGAACACATGTACTTCTGTCCACCTATCCTTTTTCAACGATTGTTTAATCGTTCTCAATATGGCTTTACTTATTTTGCCACCAAATTTGGCGAGAAATAGCCAAAAGTCGCCAAATTCGGCTACCATTTTATACCATTATTGATTCCGGTCCCTGTGTCGCTGTAAAATAAGTATTGTAACTGAATGTAGTTGACCACTATGTCAGCTGTAATCGTAATTCCACCCTCATATTGTTTTTCAGTAATTTCGAGCAGCAGAAAGTACTAGAAATATCTCGGCGGCTAGTTGAAATCTATATAAGGCCGAAGAGAGAGCATCTGTTCTCAGTTGTTTAGTTAGTTGCTTAGTTATTGGTGCTGCGAGTTGTTTAGTTCCGCGTGAACTGAGATATCTGAGTTAGCTTTATCTTTAGATGTGCTTTGCACTTCGTTGTGTTTAACGTTCTTAGTAGTTTGCAGTATAACTACTGATTATACTGTGTGATACTGTGAACACTTGTACGAATATTTCTGTGGGAATTTCCAGACTTCTGAAATATTTCTTTTGATAAAAATAAATTTTTATTAATCTATTATCGGAATTGTGCATTCAATTTATTACGAATCCGTATGCCCGCAATAATATGTTGCTTTTATCATTTTTCATTGCTTCTTTTATTATTAATTTTGTTTCATTGCTTCTATTATGTTAATTTAAATTTTAATAATTACACTACTGTTATAAGAAGTCCCGTATAAAAAGCTTAACTTTACATATTTGACCCCTCTAAAACTTTTACACTTTCACTATTAAGACATTTAATCTTTACCCTATAAGGTATTTCTCCCGCCTTCTTCTCAAGCCTTCGTGGTGTAGTGGTCTGCATGCTCGACGCGTAACCGAGAGGTCCGTGGTTCGATTCCCGGCGAAGGCGTTGCTTATTTTTCACCTCTCTTACTTCGTAATAACCTAATGTCTCTACACTGGCGCCCGAACTAAAAAAGGTAGTGGATGATGATTCTCCACCACCGCGATTTGGCGATTGGGTCCCCAAAACCCCAGTCGCCCTTTAAAAGGGGGAGTATATAAGGTATTTCTCCCGCCTTCTTTTCAAGCCTTCGTGGTGTAGTGGTCTGCATGCTCACGCGTAACCGAGAGGTCCGTGGTTCGATTCCCGGCGAAGGCGTTGCTTATTTTTTATCTCTTCTACTTCGTAATAACCTAATGTCTCTACAACCCTACTCTTTTTTCCTCCGATAGGTCAATCAAGGTTTATATTCCTTTTGAACTCAATTTTCTGCGTTGCAATAGAGTTTGGCGTAGTAGATCCATACTGAAGAGGAAGAATTCCGATTGTTGTAGAATCTTAAAACGTAAAATTCATAATGACTAAGAAACTTGGCAGTCGAGGCGGATTAAATTCCATTTTTATTTAATTTCCTTTTCAATAATAAATTACAATTTCATCCATTCCCGGACACATTCATTCGCATAATTAAAATAATTTCAGTTAGTGTTGGTTTAAAAAAATAGCTTGAAGATACTATTTTAAAAGACTGGAAAAATTAGAGGGTTTTCTACCATAAAAATCTTGCTTAAGCTAAATTAACTACAAACAGTAACAAACTAATGAAAATAATTTATTTCCGCCTAAAGGTCTGAAAACAGAAAAAAGACATAGAAAAGCAGAAAATCTTCACTCATATCGGGCTTCAAACAAGTCTTAGAAAAGGAAATTGACCCATTTTGCAATAAAAGTACAGAAACCAGAATAGAAGCTGGTGTAATGTATCATTTATAGTAATTGCAAGAATAATTAGAGAAATTTACAAATCTTTTAACTGATAGTCATCCAACATCCTCCGAGATGGTTTAAGGTATTATTATGATATCCCTACCAGTAAAAAGACTATACTGACTACTCAACACCTGCTTTTTAGGACAAAAATTAGTAAGCCTTTTGGGCATCTGATTATTTGTTAGAATTTTAATAAGAAGTAGAATTTCGTCCTGAATATCAAGTGCACCTGCACAAATTTTAATTCGATGCATTTGACAAATTTACATACAACATATAGTCTTAAGTTTTCTTTTTGCTTCATGTTTTAAAAAGTTAATAGGTTTCTTTTAATACAATTTTAGAATTTCCTAGAATGGTATAATCTACTTCTACTAAATTATTAAGGATTATATATTTTATGACGTATCAGAACATAAATACATATAGATATATATATATCAGAATATAAATCAATATATATATATGTATGTAAAATATAATATATCTATCTTTCAAATAACAAACTAATAATATAATTAATTCCCGTCTTCATTCTAAAAATAACAATAACATTTCTGGATTGCATCATTTCTATACTAATCTATGCCACGAAGCTTGTGCAACGTTGATGACGTAGTAATTGGGAACCTAAACTCTGACAACTAAAACTTTTCTAACTCAAACCAAAACCTTCCTGTTTCTGTGTTTTCATATTGGATAACTACGCACTTTTTAGCGTCTCTCTGCACGTTGCTTGGAAGTAATTTCATTGTGCTCGCTTCCTGTCGCAACAGTATCAAAAATATAAATGTTCTTAAATAGGCACGATTAGAGTGCCAAATGAATTGTGGCCACAAATGTCAGTTTAAATAAAAATAGAATTAAAACTACCTCGACTGTCAAATTTCTTATTCATTGGGGATCGGCATTTCAGTATTCTTCTTTTTCAATATGGATCTACGTTTCTTCGTCTCAGCGTTCCAGCATCAATACTTGTCTGAAATTTGCTTTTATTATATATATATATATATACACTCACGTTTGTGAAAATTGCAACACCATGAAGGACTTACGCGAGTGAGCTGAAATTTTCAGGAAATGCAAAGTAGCGCATGATATGCAAATGATTAGAATTGCAAATCCGTAGCCCATGCGTATGCTGAGCAGCGCCCTCTGAACGGCTGATGGATCCGAATAAATAGACGGCTGTAGCGAGGCGTGTATGGTTATCGGTGGTTATCTGCTAGTGGTAAACGTTAACTCAATCTGTACTTATGCCTCGTCGACGAAAGAGAGCGAGATTTGAACAACTTACAGAGTTTGAACGAGGGAGAATCATCGGCCTTCGTGAAGCTGGATTGTCGTATCGTGCAGTAGCCTCTCGTGTGCAGCGTAACAGCAGCACAGTGATGCGCGTTTGGAAGCAGTGGACGGACGAGTGTCGGACAACTCGGAAATCCGGGAGTGGACCCCGAAATGTGACGTCAGCTCGCGATGATAGACACCTGGTCCGCATGGCGCGGACGGACCGTACAGCTTCCTCTAGACAATTGGCAGCACTGTGGTCAATAGCTACAGGTGTTTCATTGTGTGCTTCATCAATTCGTAGACGTCTGCTGCAGTGTGGACTGCGCGCACGGACTCCTTTATACAGGATCCCCCTAACGCACGACCATCGCCGCCTGCGGCTACAATGGGCCAATCAGCATAGAGACTGGCGTGCTGATTGGCAGCATGTCGTGTTTTCTGACGAATCCCGCTTTAATTTGTGGTACCATGATGGCCGCATTCGTGTCAGACGCTATGCCGGTGAACGCCACCTTCCGGAGTGCATTATCGAACGCCACAGTGGACGAACACCCGGAGTTATGGTCTGGGGCGCCATAGCATATCATAGACGATCTCAATTGCTACGAATTGTGGGCAATCTGAACAGCAACCGGTATATCCGTGAAGTTCTACAGCCCGAAGCTGTTCCCTTCCTTCAAAGCTTGCCAGGCGCTGTATTTCAACAGGACAATGCCCGCCCTCATACTGCTCGGATTGTTAAATCCTTCTTTGCAGCGCAGCAGGTACAGCTTCTTCCTTGGCCTGCGTGTTCCCCGGATATGTCGCCAATTGAACATGTGTCGGATGTCATTGGTCGGCGTCTTGCTCGTGATCCTCGTCCTGTTGCGTCTGCAGACGAACTTTGGGTACGCGTACAAACGATATGGAATGCTCTTCCTCAGTCAGACATTCAAACTTTGTTTGACTCCATGCCACGTCGTGTAGCAGCACTTATTGCGGCGCGTGGTGGCCACACAAAATACTGATTCTGATCTCTTGTTCTTGTTTGTTTGCTTTGAACATTTAATCATTTATTTGTACCACTACCACTCAACTGTGTATTAAATTGCATTCAATTATGACGATTCCTTCTTGGTGTTGCAATTTTCACAAACGTGAGTGTATATATATACACACCTATATATGATATCATTTCGTTCTTAATGAAGAATTTAGAAATAAGAAATTCTTTTTTATATCGTTTATTTAGAATTTAAACTCTACTGAAAATTATAAAAATTTTTTTGTCACATGAGGCAAATAAGCTTTGAATTCTTTTCCTTAATAAACTATTTTCGAATCAGCCGCTTTAAAAATATTTACGAAATTTTAATGAAAATAAACAGCTAGAAAATAAACAGCTAGTGAAACTTCCTCTGTGAGTTTCAGATTTTATCACTTATTCATTATGTCAAATTCGAAAATAATGTTTGAGCATCAAAAGCTAAAACAATCCTATACATAGATACATACATATATATTAGTTTATTATAGTGAGTATTTAGTTTGTTCCCTTGAAAAGTTAACTAATTTCCGATCAACAGCAATAATTTCTTAGTTTGCAGCGTTGCTTACACTTTTTTTTAATATTTTAATTACTCAGTTTTAAATATACTAATGAATAAATTTATTACAATAGAATTCTAACTTAACTGCTTAAGTACTTAAATTTATTACGATAGAATTCTATGTAATCTCTATGTAAATTCTATGTAATAATTTGTATTCAATTTATTCAATAATCCACTAGTAAAAATATATATATAAATATATATATATAAGTATAATAGATTAGAGATGGTTTATATAGAAAGAAGAAGTTTGCAGACACAAAATTATTTTACAACCCACAACTGATGACACAGAGAAACGAGCCATCTGTTGCTAGCTCGAAGCATGCAAGTGGAAAAGTTTTGACGCATTCAAGAAGATACGTGGGAGAAAACCAAAATGATTTCGGTTTCAACTGAAATCTTTAAGATTGGCTAAAAGGTATCTGAATTGCAGCCTTGTGTAAAATCATATGATACGGATAAATTTTGACATGAGGCTGTGTAAACTTATATGTTATAAGTGGTTACAATTTTCAGGGCAGAAGAGGAAATACCTGATAGTTTCATACCTATGAAACTGAAGAATAAAAGAGAAGCATGAAAATTTCATACCCGTCAAGCAATTAAACAATCGCTATCAAGTATTAAAAGTAAAAAGTTGCGAAAGGAAAATTATATTGTATTCAAAATAATCTTAATGAGTAAATAATTAATTATGAGAAATTACTTTGGCCTTCACGGCTTAAGAAGCCAGAATGCCACTCTCTTTCCTGGTAGACTTTCTAACATAAACAAGTTCCTATTTTTGTTAAAGCGAATTTAAAAAGTAAAAAAAAAATACTCAGGCATATAGCTTGTTGCATTGGGAACTGAGCACTGCTTGAAATTAAAAGTTTTTATAGCTTCACGGTTAGTGGTAAAATTCAGTCGTATAGGAATGAAAAAGCAGACATCAGTCCATACAGTGCGTCCTAGAAATCTCTGACCCTAGTAAAATTAAACGCGGCTAATGACTTAATTGTCAAAACATGACTTTTTTTGTTAACCCTAGTTTCATTTTCTGTGTGTGGGGCTCAGTACCATTAAAAAATATTCTATGCCATCAAAAAGCCAAAAAGGTCCTTGAGGCTTGTAAATTTATATAATAAAGGGTGGCATATAAATGTGAAAATGTCTGGTTGACTTCATTCCATTAAGTTTTACAGGTTTACAATAGGGACACAAAAACTTACCAAATTCACTGTAACTTAAGAAGAAATTCATAATCAATTTATTATATACTTTTTGTACATTATAAGCTATGATACACCAAGAAAATACGTTATTTGTTTAATTAAATAAAAAAAACCTTAATTATGATAACATTGCTTAACCCTTTGACTATTAATGGGACTAATAAAAGTTTAAAAATTACTGTTGCTCAAAAAGTACTTAGAATCTCCAGAATATTGGGGATCATCTTTAAATAGTTGGAAAACCAAGACGCCGCTGTGTCTCGTTATACACAAATGAACATAGAGAAAAGAACAAATATGAGTGGCCTATGTGTAATGTTGGGTTATGCAAAGAATGCTTTACCCTATACTATACGATGTAAAATCTATTTCATATAATAAATTTTTCCAGAATAATAGGTGAACTTATAGTAAGTCAATCGCTACATGTGGGATATATGTATCCCACCGTTAACTACGGCTGGGACATATGTATCCCAGCCTTTGGCTTGAAAACCGTTTGTCAAAAAAATCCCAAATGCTAAATTTAACCTTATTTATGATATATTTTGTTCTCTTGGATAGAAATTGGAGTAAACATTTTTTTTAATTCGTAGTCAAAGGGTTAAGTTCCATTTTAAATTTCATAGATAGGAAGTTTCTAATCGAAATTGGACTTCTGTTATAAAACTTCTGAAATGAACAGTCATTTTAACTCATTTTATGTTACTGGTTTATTTATGAATTAAAATAAAAATTTCTTGTACCCCATCCTACGAGCAGGTAGAACCGCACCCTGCCGTCGACAATTCCTTTGATGAATCCCTTGAAGAGCGCATGAGTCAAGATGGCGATCCAGCATCCTACCGCCAAATAAAAGTAGTGGATGAAACCGGATAAAACCCGACAAGCCTCCTATGGGAAGAAGTACAAAAAAGTTTTCAACAAAATTAAGTTCACATACAATTATATGTTTTATTAAAATAAATTTATTTGGCTGCGTTAATGAAAGTATTTTTCTCATTGTATATTAAGCATTAACAATAACATTTCATACGTAATAAATGGTTCCTCTGAGCTTTAGGCTCAGAGGAACCATTACTGTTTAGCTTGCATTACTATTTATAACACGTACAAGAAATTATACGGGATATTATCTCACTTATGCCTGCATGTAAAAATTAAATTTACATGAAAACTTGTTTTGAAGACCACTTTCTAAATGTCAAGTAATCGCAGTATCAAGATCATACGACAGTATCTCCTCTGATTTATTTCTGTACTAATAATTTAGTGTTTGTCCTACTTCTATATCAAGATCGTCCGAATTTCAACAGAAATTCAGATAGCTATCGAAACAATTTATGTATATTTACTGCACGTGTCTAGTTAAAATGATTGCCATCTAAGATATATGCTATGTAAAGGCAGATCACACATGAAAATTCCAAACTTTTTGTAATGTAAATAAAACGCTGATAGATCTTCTGTCCGCACATACTTTAGTGGTTCTCAGCCACAAATAGTTACATTATGCACAAAATAGTTTTATTCTTTTTTGAATAATTCTTCATTATTACGTTACCTCAAGAGATTGTTTGGATGGCAGCGTGTGACATCACCGTGCGAAATTGGTACTCAAAAAGTTTTACATTTTCCATTCACGAATTCTCGAAGCTTCAATTTAAATCATTGGTTTACAGCCTCACTAACTTTATATGGGACATTCCGTAATGATGCGTGAAATATAATACTAAAATATTAAGAGTGCACATGTTTACAGACGTTAAGCACGCGGTCGGAGTTGTCATCCAGTCATGTTACACCTTTTTAAAATGTGGTAAACATACTCTGAGTTTTGTTAGTGCTAAACAAAGTTCATCAACTGCGGTAGCTGTAAATGTTTCATCGTACTTCTCTTTCACCAAAGAACCTTAACACTGGCAACGCTTCATAACCTCTTAAAATCTAATAATTAATATATATATATATATGTCGCAAAAAATCATGCTACCGCAAAGGCAAAAATATACCTTTTTAAACATTATCATTATCACATTTAGTTCTTTTAATAAATGCTATATTTGAGCTTAATAAATACTATTTCATAGTGTTTGTATTAGCTTTTGAATTACCCACTAAAGTGAAAAATCTTAAAATATAATGCCTCCTAGCAACGTAAAAGTTATTTTCTTACTTCATCATTGTCGCATTCATTTGTTTTTAAAAAATACTTAATAGCGCTGAGGTACAAATTATAAGCATCCGCGATATCGTAATACCCAAATTGTACTACCCAAACGTTAACTTGATGCGAACAAATTTAGAATTTAAAAAACGTTTGGAGAGCAACAATCATATGTTGCACTTTTAATGTTTCATTTATGAACGTACATAATGCACATACTATAAAAATGTATGGCGTAATAAGTAAAAGAAAAACGTAATTATGTATTCTTTACAGTACTATATATCACAAATTCAACAGGAATAAATTAAGTAAAAAAAAAAGCGTATTTTAATGCCACACCTGACACTGCATGTCTTCTACGTATTCTTAGTACATACAATGTTATGGCTAAATTGATGTAGTCATTCATATGTTCGTTTGCTATCCTGGATCTGAACTTTGACAAGTTCATTACTGAAAAAACATTTTCGCAAATGTAATTTAATCCAAACCGGAGTTTAACCCATGAGAAGTTTTCTTACTGCCCTTTCACAGTTTTCTTCCAGCTAAGATTACGTAAGAATCTCTTTGTAATATTATTATTTTTGATTGTAGATCAGACAATTACATATTTGTAATTTGTCGTCATATTTCAGAAATATTAGTATAAAAAATGAATTGGGAATAAAAGAAGCAATAGGCTGAATGAAACGAAATTCAGAAAATCTAATTTGGAAATTATACTTGAGATCGATGAGATTTTCAGAAAACTTAATTGTTTCAATTTTCTTATAATTATTGATGTAATTCTGGAAATTTGCGAAGTTGCAAATGTTACATTCCTTTATTTGGAATATCCATAGATTTAATTTTGATTTAAATGCGTTTATACTTCCTATTAACTCAATAACAGTTTCCTCTTTGTCAAAGTTCAGCCTATAGAATATTGATTTTAGTTATTATATTTCTAAGCAAGGCTAAAATCAGATAACCAGCATTATAAAGTTCTTCATGAATTTCGTTTATGGATTGTAAAAACCTAATTATCTCTAAAAAAAGCTTTAAAATCGAAGTAGGAAGTTTTCCTTACTAAGCTGTTTATTAACTTCGGAATGTAGCATTAAAGTTCCGTACTCATCATCAAGTTAATAAATCAGTACTTTGAACAATCTGCTCTAAAATTGTCTGGCACGAATAGAATTTACAACTTTTCGAACATATTTCATTATGTATTCATATAATGCCTGCTAATGTATGATGCAGTAGCAATTAAAAAATTTGCAACATCAGAATCATTTTCACATAACGTGATGAAATCAATAGCAGAACCAGTCATCACAGGTGCACCGACTGTCTGGATACAAGTTTTTGAAAAGGAAGATTAATTTCGGTTATAAGGTTTTTGAAAGCTTGGTACATGTCCACTCCACATGTATTGCATATTAAGGGCAAAACTAGCAGTATACCTTCCTTCACTGAGAAATCGTTTACGGCCATCCTTAAAAAATATTCCCTTGAGCTACATTGCGGATATCTTTTCATCCCACTGCAAACTTAAGAAACCTCATAAATCATATCTTACCGTCCTCTGACATTTTTAGACATAGCTTCTATTCCAGGAATGACAGAATTTCCGGATATTTGGACGTCTTGGATAGGTAACTTACTTTTATTCTTATTTTTAGCTTCTTGAAATAAAATCTACGATGCAGCAAGCATTGTTTCTTTAATTATAGTGTCACTATCAAAGGGTTTTTTGTGAATTGCAAGTATTTGTGCAACCTTAAATGATGCAATAGTAGTAATCTTCACTTTTTTGATGACTTAGTAAATACTGATTGTTGGGCAATGAATGCGTTTTTTAATTCCTTCTCTTTACGTTTTCTTAGATTGCGGTTAGAAGGATATAAAGTATCATATTTTTTACAAACTGTTATAAAATGCCGTTCTAACTTGCATTTCTTCTGACAGAATCTTTTGAACCATAAATCAAACAAATGCATTTGTTCTTCAAATTAGTGAAAAAATATTTCTCTTTCCTTTCATCGTTAAATTTTTAATTGTAGGTATGTTTTTTATTTTTTCCGCCTCATACGATGGCATAATTAGGGTAAGTACAAAATCATTAATGTTTATTAAACCCAATGATTACCATGCATAGAAGAAGCGGATATTTTTTATACTTGCATGAAACCACCAAATAAGATACTTCGGGCAAAACTTCGAAAGTTCATTCTCTGTTCGCTGGGATGTGTTTCATATAGGCTACGACAAGCGACTGACGGTGGCATTGTAAACAACTAGACGTTACGCGACAAAAGCACTCATAAGGAATGAAAACGCAGCACAATACTGCCGAAAAATGTAGGGTGCAAAATAACGTGCTAGCTGCGCCTTTGATAATGTGGCGTAAATAGAATTCAACTTTTCCTTTCACCTCTTGGCCCATGGAATCGCAAAACCGAGAAGGGACCAAATGCAGAGTAAGAATAATCTTCCTACCTCCGTGATCAGATTTGCAATGCGAGACACATCAAAAGGCCGAACGAATTACCTGTGACTCACGAGATGTGGGTTGAGCATTCCCATGGGGGTAGGAAGTAAGAGGAGAGGCCTTAACTGGTTTTCCCCATTCACTGCTTTGAAGCAGTAGCAATCCTTTAGTGGACAGCAAAACATTCAGTGACTTAGCATTAAGATCAACAGATTTTGACATGATCGAATGTAAATATTTTGTAATTATGTCGTAAATATACGTATAAATGTATATATTTTCTTTTCTACAATATTTCAGACTCCTAAGTACATGAAAAGAATGCATTTTTAAACTACATTTCGTTCTGAACGGAATTATACGCTATGCTTTTCTCAGAACAGTTCAATTTGAATGAAATATTTTCAACCGTTTTCGTTAATTACATTAAAAAAAATTTAAGGTAATTCGATTTTATTCGGTTAAGGATTACAAAAATTAAGATCAAAGTTTATTGTATTATTGATATTGAAATTATGCATTATTTCTTTTCTATTTGCAAAGCTTCTTCCTAAAATACTTTCTCAAATAATGAGATGATTTTTTAGTTTCTGAGGCATCTTTTAAATCGAAAATCTGAGTCAATTTATAGTTACAGCTCTGTTCGGTTCATTTCAAATTAGAACACCTTTTATTTTAATATTGAAATACGTTAAATATTGGTGCTGATTTCCATGTACTTAATTTTCTATGACTATTTCAGAAAGGGAATAAAAAAAGGATTCTTTTCTTAATAGTATGTGAAACTCGTAACTGAGTTATTATACAATGTAAGGAAATAATTCTTTTAATACTTATCAGATTTTTTTAGCCTTAATTTCAACAATACATATTCTAAAAAATCTTCTTTACTTAAGTACGCATCTCATAGAATTTGCTTTACAGTACCTTTTAACAAATTACTTTCAAGGACGAACAAGTCTTGCTTGAAAATTTTATAAACTTATTTGTCAACAGAATTTCAATTAATGTTTACAATTAAATGTTAAGGTTATTATATTGTGGGGTTTTACTTATTTAATTCCAATGTTCGATCACACAAACACTAACAAGCGAATAATCGCTTTAAGTGTGTAACTAAACATGTAAGGCGTAAGAAGGGTTAACTACCCTTTATTTCTCAGAATAAATAAAATCGACTCCTAACTGGAAGTATACACAAAGCCTCCACTTGGGCTTGAACTTACATAATTATGAATTTAAACTAAGCTAAGCTTAACTAAAGCTATCTGAAAGGTATAGCCGAAGCTATCAGGTTCCTAAGTAGTTGGCCCCTAAATATTAGTTAAATCGGCGAAGCCCAGCAAGGGCCTAAATTATGGCCGAGCGTAGTATCTAGGAAAGACGTTGCCAAATGGCAAACGCGCACTAGTCAGGGAATCAGACTCTCTCTCTCGAAGTCGGCGAAACATCAACTTAAATAGTACTCTTACACATTTGCATTAACTGCGTTTCTGAAATTACATTCTGGTAGGAAATTGTAAGCTGAAATTAGAATAGATAGAAAAGTTGCATAACTTAAAATAACTGCTAATAAAATTAGGATAAACCTTACAATATATTTAGATAATATTTACAATCATTATAAATTTAGATGTATTTAATAACTAGACTTCTTCATAGTAACTCTCACAAGGAGTTTATGAATGAATAAATCCTTCACTTCCAAATACATTTATAAATAATTTAATAAATGTTTACATATTTTGTTAAAGGCAGATACATGCTTTTATTGCAAGCATGTGCGTAAATACCGATATATATTTAACATTTTTCATTTTCGGCGTGTGCAAATATTTATTTTCTGTGCGGTCATTATCTTTTTCGAGTAAAGTAATTGACAATAATTTAGCATATGGCAAAATGTTTTACATAGGAAATATGTATAAATATAATTTGAATGAGAATTACATGCATTATTTTTAATACCCACTCAAAGTCAGTTTTCCTTCGAAAGTCCTCCACGATGGCATCTCTCCCTTTAGGCAGACAGCCCTTACATGCCTTACTTTATTTAGTAAAACATTAACCTGACCCATGTGCTTAGTTACAATATTCTAACATGCACAATGATTTTAACATACTAATATTTTAACATGCATAATTTTATATTTAGACTTAGCCATCAAGTTTCAAACTATTGACTTAAAACACGTTTTAGGATACATTCATTATCAAATTTTAATTTTCTAATAAATATATTTTGGCAGAGCATTCACTACCTCTTTTAACGATTTTATCCAGTTTAATAGATCTCTGATAATATGATAACTATCCATTTCACATTAAACATTAACCTCACTGTCATTAGATCGCAATCTTGATTACATTACTCTGCATATAATACTGCTTCAGTTTTTAAAACAGTTAAAACAACTACTTGATCTAAATTCACAAATGCCTGAAATTTCATACAGAGTAATCCAGAAGGTAACAGTATGCAAAGTAAATTGATATACGATTAATAACATTGTTGATGTTTTTTTCATGTCTTGGAACTCTTACAAAAATAGCAGACCACTACCCAAGTACATGTATTGAATAACACAGATTTTTCATTCATAATTTTGTATTACATTTAGTCATCAATTAAACACGTTGCTAAATAAAATTTATAAAAAAAAAAGAGACAGAACTTTATTTTTTTCATTTTTTAGTGAACCCAAAATGTAAACCCAAACTGATTATTTTTCTGTTATATAGAAATAAAATGATATGTGGATGAAAAAACATGTATTTTATTTAAAACATTTTGGTATTTGAAACATAAAATAAGAGTAGCGAATACTCTATCAAGGGTACCGAGAGATGTATACAATTTTAAATGTACCGCAAAATCGCTGTTACAAGGTATCTAAAAATAATCAAGATGTGATTTTTGCGTAAATGTCACTAAACTATACAAATTTCTATTATCCATCCAACAATAAATATTTCTTTTATGCGGAAGTGTCCCGCTTTTCGATTTGTATGAAACTGTAGCGTTTGGAAATACTGTCAAAGGGCTGTCAACGAAGCTCTGGATGTAAACAAAAAACACCCCACCTGGAGACCAAAGCCTTAGAGCACTGCTTCAATCGTAGGGCGAGGTTGGCCACTCCTTTTAATCTTACCTCTATGGACAGTCCTGTCATAAAGTGTAAATTGCCGAATTGAATAAAAGTGAACGGTTTTTAAAAATGGCCCTTGTATGGCAACCTTTGATTTAAATCTGCTTGTGCGGTTCTTTGACTCGTCTGCATAATTTATTGAAACATAATGTATGGGGAATTTCGGTATGTTGAAAGAAAGTCACACACAGGTTACGATAACCGGAGCCCTTTTTTTCAGTCTATCGAAGAAATTCTCGAATAATCGCGATATTCATTAAAAGGAAAATTTAAATTTGCATAAAAGCAGCTATATAAGCAGTGACGACATTTTGTTAATCGCGAGATAAAATGGTACTCAGTTTCAGAACTAACCCAGGTGTTGTCATTCACTTCTCTGAGATGAAATACGTGTAAGCCTCGTCCTCAGTATTTCTTCAACCACATGATACATGATATTGTACAACCCGAAAGGAATGAACCGTGGAAATCATTGTTTAGGGAAACGCCGAATAGAGCCGAGTTCGTTTTCATAAGCTTGAAATTTTGGAAAGAAGTCTGCCAACCGACGATTCTTACCCGAAAAGAATGTAACACTAAAAATAACGCAGTTTCTGTAAAACATATTATATTACTCTCTAAAATTCTCTGATGCACTAAACAATCGTATGGGTAATTTGGTGTATAGGTTTTTAAATGCTGAGATAGTAATTTGGCAGCTAAAATCTAATGGAAATGTTATCTGATCTGTATTTGCAAAGTATTTCTGATCTTAATGTTATAACTACTGGCGGTTCTTCGTGGGTGATAATACTCATATACTCTAATGAAATTAATGAAAACCATGCCTTAAAAGAAAAGAATTGGGCATAGGCAACGTTGACTAACTAAAATTCAAATGACTCTACAGTAAACTACTTGGAAGACGGACTTCAGAAAGGTAAACATCTCCATTGTTCATAGAATGTAAACAAACTTCATTGAAAAGTAGCGAAGATATCTGAAAACATTGTAATATTTCAATTGAATTCTCTGTTTGTCAGAACTTTTAAAATCTAATCTATCTTGACTACCTAAGTGTTCAGGTGAGTTATCATCAGCATAAGACTACAGAAATTACGATACAATTAAATTAACAATATTCAAAAGTTGTGGTCGTTTGAAATAATTTGCGGTCGAACTTAAAATACGATTGTAAGGCATTTCTCCCGACTTCTTAGCGTACCTTTGTGGTGTAATGGTCAGCACACTCGGCGCGTATTCGAGAAGTCCGAGGTTCGAGTCCCAGCGAAGGCATTGCTCATTTTTCTCATCTCCTGATTCCAAAAAAAAAACTTAATGTCTCTACGGTGGCGCTCGAACTAAAGAAAGGTTGTGGATGATGATTCTGCACCACCAAGATTTGGCGATTGGGTTCCCTAATCTCCAGTCGTCATTTAAAAGGGGGAGTATATGAAGTATTCTCCCGCCTAAAATAAAGTAAAATTCATTAGCAAGGTAAAATTCGAAATTTGAAAATTTCACTAACTTGCGAAAATAAACAATTGTTGGCATTGAGCCTCTAACTGTTCACAATTATATCTATTACTTAAATTAGAAACGCCAGAACACATTCCCAATAATGATGAACACCTTCCTTTAAAAGTAAATTAAATAAAGATGAACACTTTCTTTAAAAGTAAATTAATCTCGCTACACTTCACCATAAATTGCAGTTAAGAAATTGATGTATTTAATGCTACATTAATTTGTACATCAATTTTTGAGATCTATGTAACCATCTAAAGTGTACAAACTGTTGTGATGGAAAACAAGAAAATAAAGTACAATATAAAAACTTGAAATATAACTCTTCAGTACACAGCATAATTGTTACAGCCTTATCATTGTCGTACAATAACATTACTTTATAAGCTTTTTTTTTTTTTCAATTTTCTCGATGTTGCACCTTACCTGTAAGTGGCATTTTATATCCAGAAAAATCAGCTGCGTATAATGTTCCTTATAATATCTCTTATTATACTGCTCGTTAGTAAATTATTAATATGAGTGCAATCTCCTTCATTGATCATTATCTATAAGAATTTTTATCTTCATTTCAGACATTTTCAATCATTACAGAATAACGCCATCAGTAATAATAATGAATCATGAATAATGACATAATGAAAACAGCAAGCTGTTTTGCATATTCGAAATTACTCAGTGAGAGTTCTAACTAGATTCTCCTACTTTTGATAGTTTCAACTTGTGTTCTGATCTATTAAATTCATTACTAAATGAATTAGTTCATGAATAGTTTATTCTAAACTTATTCATATAGGCTTAAAACGAAAAAAAAATATTGAAGATTAGAGGCTAAATGTTGAAATTTATTTATGGAAAAAAAAAAGATAATTTATGTGGATTGAATACGTAATATACGTTAAAAGCATATTATATTGGTATCAGTAGAACATAATTTTAGACAGATCTAAGATTCAATTGAATTTACTTTCTAAAGAATCATACGATCATATTATGAAACGTTTTAAAAAGTTTTCCTTAAATTTTCATCATTTGGGCATGCTATTTGATAAAACGTCACAATAGAAAGAAATTACAGAAAAATACGATCTCTACTTTGACCATGCTTTTATTAAAATAGCATCTGATTTAAATTTAAAATTGTTTTCGAGCAAAGTATTTCATAAAATGGTTACATTCTTTCTATGCCTTATATCAGAAGCGGCCAACGTTTTTGTATATAAGATCTACTTTTTATCTTAAAAGTGTGTCGCGATCGAGTTATTGTTATAGGTGTAGTCTAAGGGGGAGAAGGGTGTGAAATTGTTATAGGTGTAGTCTAAGGGGGAGAAGGGTGTGAAATACATACACTATTTTACACTGTGTTTTAGTATAAGGTGCATTCCAGCGAGGAATGGGAAAATAAGTAAAATATATGTTCAAATCTATTTTTTATTTTTTAAATCACATTAAGTTTTCGAGATATAGGCTCATGAAGAAAATAAATTTCCAGGCCCAGCCAACTTTTAATATGAGTATTCCGTGCATGCAGTACCTAAAAAATTCGATTTTCTTACAGTTTTTCAAGATAGATTTTTATTAACTTAAAATGCAATTTAATTTTTTATCTACTGCCATGTAAAAGTTGTTGTACTATTTGTTCGTTAATATTAAAAAAAAGTTTATAAAAATGCACACTATGGCTGATAATTTGATTTCAATATTTTACTTTCGAATTTTTTGGTCCAGGAGAATTTATCATGAAAGAATAACATGGTTTACTTTTTACTGATCTATCAATAGCTCGCTGAGCATACTTCGTGCTTAAATATAGATATAAGTTTTATCTGCCTACTGAAAAACAATAATTATTTAAAGATTCCAAAAATTCATGTCAAAGGGAAAAAGAATAACATGAATAATTATTAACAATATTTATTAATTCAAAGTAGCAACAGATAATGACAGGTTTAGAATTTACTTTGTTGCCTTAACATCAGTGGGAAGACTGAGTTTACATGTCCCTAACCAAGGAATCATAATTAGGTGTATAGCCTGCAAAGCTAATGAGTCTTCAGTATGGGAATCAGTCAGAGCAGAACGTTGTTTATTCTTCGTTAGTTTCAAGTATGAAAATGTCGATTCGCATAGGTATGTAGATCCGAAACAAGAATAGACATATTGGCTACATTTGGTGATACTGGGATATTTTTCGCTGTTGACATATTTCCAAAAATCGTTTTCAAATTTTCGGGCTTGCAAGATTCAGTCAGTTTGTAAAATCGTAATTTTATTTTCTAATGCCATATGAAATATGTCTGAAATTTTCTGGCTAGTTCGTTTCACACTTAAATCTTTTTTAAAAGGAAAAGGTTCTACAATTTCTTTAATTTTTCTCAAAATCCTGAAATCTTATCTCAAAAACTTCAATTACTTTTTGGATTTCCGCGACATATTTTTCGATCTTATGATTAATATTTTTATGTTTTTGTAGGTTATCCGCCATATTTGGAAAATGGTTCAGATTATTTTGTTGCAGATCTTCAATTAGCAAAGTAAATTTTGTTCTACATGCGTCTATGCAGCTGATCATATCAATTACTGTTTTATTTTTACTTTGTAATTCTAACTTTAAATGACTTAATATACAAGTAAAATCAGTAAGAAATGCTAAGTCACTAAGCCAAGTTTCATCATTTAAATTTTCACAGTTTCCGTCTTGTTCGGGAAGAAAAGCTATAATTTCAGGAAATAAATGCTTGACCATCTGACATCTCTATGTAGTAATAATTCAGGTTGGCCTTCATCGAGCTGCAACTGGATGAGACGCCGTTTGAGGGAACTTCCTCGAATTGAATTAACGATTTTAAATGCTATGTCCATTATCTCTTTTATGTTTAGTCTCTTGCTAGCTAACACTTGCTGGTGAATTATGCAATAATAGTTTAAAAAGGCAGGAAATTCATCTACCCTTTGACATAGGGCTATAACTCCATTTATGCTACCTATCATTACAGCTGCGTCACCCGTTGTTATTGAGACTAATTTAAAAAGTGGTACTTTCAAATCATTGAGGAAGTTTTTAAGGCTTTGAATATGTCTGCACTTCTAGTCCTTTCCTTCAAAGAAATCATACCTAACAATTCTTCTTTAGATGTAAAGTCCTTAAAAACCATGCGAACGAAAACAGGTAATTGTGCCGTATCACTTACATCTCTCGATTCATCGCACTGAAGGGAAAAATAAGACTTATCCATTAATATCTATATATACACTCACGTTTGTGAAAATTGCAACACCAAGAAGGAATCGTCATAATTGAATGCAATTTAATACACAGTTGAGTGGTAGTGGTACAAATAAATGATTAAATGTTCAAAGCAAACAAACAAGAACAAGAGATCAGAATCAGTATTTTGTGTGGCCACCACGCGCCGCAATAAGTGCTGCTACACGACGTGGCATGGAGTCAAACAAAGTTTGAATGTCTGACTGAGGAAGAGCATTCCATATCGTTTGTACGCGTACCCAAAGTTCGTCTGCAGACGCAACAGGACGAGGATCACGAGCAAGACGCCGACCAATGACATCCCACACATGTTCAATTGGCGACATATCCGGGGAACACGCAGGCCAAGGAAGAAGCTGTACCTGCTGCGCTGCAAAGAAGGATTTAACAATCCGAGCAGTATGAGGGCGGGCATTGTCCTGTTGAAATACAGCGCCTGGCAAGCTTTGAAGGAAGGGAACAGCTTCGGGCTGTAGAACTTCACGGATATACCGGTTGCTGTTCAGATTGCCCACAATTCGTAGCAATTGAGATCGTCTATGATATGCTATGGCGCCCCAGACCATAACTCCGGGTGTTCGTCCACTGTGGCGTTCGATAATGCACTCCGGAAGGTGGCGTTCACCGGCATAGCGTCTGACACGAATGCGGCCATCATGGTACCACAAATTAAAGCGGGATTCGTCAGAAAACACGACATGCTGCCAATCAGCACGCCAGTCTCTATGCTGATTGGCCCATTGTAGCCGCAGGCGGCGATGGTCGTGCGTTAGGGGGATCCTGTATAAAGGAGTCCGTGCGCGCAGTCCACACTGCAGCAGACGTCTACGAATTGATGAAGCACACAATGAAACACCTGTAGCTATTGACCACAGTGCTGCCAATTGTCTAGAGGAAGCTGTACGGTCCGTCCGCGCCATGCGGACCAGGTGTCTATCATCGCGAGCTGACGTCACATTTCGGGGTCCACTCCCGGATTTCCGAGTTGTCCGACACTCGTCCGTCCACTGCTTCCAAACGCGCATCACTGTGCTGCTGTTACGCTGCACACGAGAGGCTACTGCACGATACGACAATCCAGCTTCACGAAGGCCGATGATTCTCCCTCGTTCAAACTCTGTAAGTTGTTCAAATCTCGCTCTCTTTCGTCGACGAGGCATAAGTACAGATTGAGTTAACGTTTACCACTAGCAGATAACCATACACGCCTCGCTACAGCCGTCTATTTATTCGGATCCATCAGCCGTTCAGAGGGCGCTGCTCAGCATACGCATGCGCTACGGATTTGCAATTCTAATCATTTGCATATCATGCGCTACTTTGCATTTCCTGAAAATTTCAGCTCACTCGCGTAAGTCCTTCATGGTGTTGCAATTTTCACAAACGTGAGTGTAACTACTCTTTCAATTCGTCGCATCACTATGTTTAGAGACAATTGTAGATCTTGAATTGCAGCAACACTTTCACCCTTGTTCTTAAAATCGTTAAAAAGTGAATCTAACGTTTCTAAAAAATTTCATTCACAAATTGACCGTGGGGAAATGGCGTACATTTTTTTGCTAAGAGATAGCTTACTTTGAATGATGCAGTAGTTACTATTTGTGACTTCAACCTAGGCTTTTTAAAAACGCTTTTTTGATTTGTTAATTGAGTTTTACGATCCCTAACTTTATGTTTTCTCAGTTCAGAATTTGGTGGATAATCTATTTTATACTTGTTATGTAAAGCTAAAAAATATCTGTCCAGATTACCCTTTTTAGCAATGGCTACTGAGGTAAGGCATATTAAACAACAACATTTATCACTGAATATTGTAAGTTTTCGATTTCTTCGGTTCACTACTCATGTTCATGGGTATACTAGAATGCAAAGAAATATGACAATTTAAAGAATAACCATTGAATTAAATATTTTTCTTCAAAACTCATGAACTGCGGCTATTATCTCCGTTACATTGATAGAAATGATAACAATACTGCATACTATGATCGGACACAGCAATACAAGTGTATTAAAATCTAAGAAAGATATATTCGAATTTACTAGAAGTATGTTAAAGTTACAATATATTTATCACGGTCTAAATATTGAAATCTTAATTTAAATAGAATTATTGTGATTCCTAATGTATTTGTAAAACTGTCCCTTACTTTTCTCTCAGTGTAATAAGCTCAGTTTAGAGACCTGTTGCCGAGAATGCTCACTTATCAAGTAAATAGATATGTAAGAAAAGAAATTTGATTTAAAACAAAGAAAAAGTACTTACATTTTAAACAGAAGAAAAATTGAAATTCGTGGTCACTGAGAATAAATAATATTGATTAATAATAATACTGTTAATACAAAATAAAAGAAGCTACTTTATGACACTAACAAATATTCAAGCTAACTGACTGTATTCTTTGATGAGCCGAACCCTAACAGTTGCGTTCACCTATAGCGTCCGATGACAAATGTAAAACATAAGTCAAAATCTATTTGGCTGGATGGTCACAGTGTCAGGCTCTCAGAATTCTAGGAATTTATGACCTCAGCAAATTCACACAATACATTAACCTTTTGAGGACGGAGCGTTAGAAGCTGTAAGAGGCTTGAAAGAACTGGAATCTTAAATCTAATGCTTTCACTTTTTTAGAAATCACTCCCTTCTTGCAACAAAGGTCCTTGGGTGACGTTTAATGGATCCTCAGTGGGATGAATTTCTTACACGAAAAGAAGGGAAATGTAGTGATTAGGCTATAAGATGCTTTTCCGTAATGAGGCAAAACTTATATAATACGAAGAAATACAAAGGCCTTTGAAAGAGATAAGTAGTTAAGACTCAATGGACGTCAATTTTGACATTTCATCCGAATCTTTCATCCCAATCCATTGTACACGGAATTCCACTCCAGTCATTGGGAGCGATCGACGATCGACCAAATTAACTGCGCAATCGAGCGGTCGATGGCGATCGACTTGTTGGCTACCCCTGCCTTATATAATAAAAAATTTCGGTTTTATCACATTGCTGCGATTGAGATTCTGGATATACTATGCTTATCTATAGGGAAAAATCATTGACAAGAAATATTAGTAAATTCTGGAGTATTTTGGAGGAAAACATTAAAACTTAAAATATATTCTTGAATTTCTGTCTTAAAACATTATATTAGTATGGTTCAGAAAAAAAAAAGAAATTTATAGCTTCTTGATAGTTTTATAGAATATGGGGAAGATTTACGATATGCACCACTAACTCATGAAGTTAAACTAGGATTTATTTATT
>KK112253.1:29381-56043 GCA_000611955.2 Stegodyphus mimosarum | reverse complement strand
GAAATAAGAAAAGTTTTGCCAGTGCCTCCAGGTGCATCTAAGAAATATAAACCACAACTCTTGCTAGATATTGCATTTATAATTATGTCATATGCTGTTCGTTGTTCTAATACCAATTTAGGCAGATTAATTCGAACAAATGTTTGTAAATCATTAGCATCGAAGTGCGTTTCTCGTTGTATATCACGATCGAAAATGTCATTACCAGATCTATTTGTAGCAGTCATTTCCAATTCTGTCAGTGATTTGTTGGCTATTGTCAAACATATATCCTCAATTAAAATCAATGCTTCATTGTATACATTTGATGTAAATTGAATGTTGGGATTAGCATTTATTCTACGCATGCGATGTAAAATGTCTTCACTCATATAGTCTTTATATTTTTCCCAAAGATCCTTTGGATTAGCCGGAAAACATGTAGTTAGTATGTTGGAAAATAGTGTATGCATCTGCTGTGGTTGAGCTGTATTAGAAGCATCAGCAAGTGAAATATCCCAATGAGCATCGTTTTCTAAGAGACTTAATTTCTGGCAAGCCTCACGAAATGTAGCACACACATGGCTATTGACTGTTTTTAATTATTTTAAAGATTTTGATCCAGGATTGATTAATAATAATCTTAGGTAAAAGCATTCTTCATTATTTGGATGTACAGTGTACAGACGACCCAATGCATCTGTAGAATATAAATTTAGGTGTCCTTGTATTGCTCTACCTTGTTTATGACATTGAAATTTTCTTGTTGATGTATTCCAAGTAAAATACGTTGGTACTTCTGAGTACAGTAGTGTCCTTGTAAAGGTATCATTTCTACATAATGTGAAAAATTCGGTTACTGTTGTTGTTGGTGGTGACATTGCTCTTGCACGTACATTTTCTGGTGTAAAATACACACGCTGTCCATTTTCAAGATGTACTGCCAAATGAACAAACTTTGGATTTTGCTCATGAATGGAAAATGATAAAATACGCCATACAGCCTCATTGCTACTTATGTAGCATCCCAGTTGATATTGGATGACTTCATCGTTAGATGCAGTTGTATTTTGCATTCCAGACACTGCCATATTGCTTCCTTTGTTCACATATTTGCAAATATATTTTATAGCTTTCACTGAATTGCAGTACTCAACATTTATTTGTACGTTATACATTTTTATTAGTGGTGGAGAACATGGTACTACCCAACGATTATCAACATCAATAGTATTCGTGAGTACTTTTAGTTTAATGGATTTTCCACCATCTTCTTTAGATCATCGTTGATAGAGTGGATATCGATCATTGTCTGTAATAGTTTCAGCAAGTAAGTCTCTAGGATACCACTTTGTGCACTTTCCATCTGACATGCATGGTGAATTATTATTTAGTGAGCCACATGGACCATGAATCATATTTCTTGAGACAATATCATGCAAATCTTTATCAATTTTAATATCTGGTATTTCTGCAGAGATGATTTCATCAATTCTGTTTGGTGTTATCTTTTCCATCATCCATATTAAAATATGTGCATATGGTAAACCTCTTTTTCGCCATTCAATGGAATACATCCAACAGCGCGTCTCTCCAAATATATGGTGTTTGACAATAAAATTGTTTAAAGGTTTTAAATTTTTTTTTTTTTTTTTTACGTGCAGAAAAATCATGACGATCTGATGGTGATTGTCCAGTTAAAATAAAAGCTCCTTTATTTCGTCCCATTCTGGGTTGCATGTAAATGGGATGAAAAAATCTGGACGACCATATGCACAAGCATACGTCATTTCATCTTGTGCATATTCATGCATGTGTCTTGGGCTGCCTGTAAATGTGGTTGGTAAAATGACCATTTATCCCAATTCACTGAGATTGCCATCATTTACAAATGCATCACGTAGATGGATGTACTCTTCAGAATGCAATCTGACTTGATTTAGTCATATGTAGAGGAGTCTTTCTATTTTTGCATACATGTCAACAATGTATTGATGAAATAATTCTCTGCATTTCAATATATGATTATCAGCATTCTCACGAATCATAGTTAAATATGCATAATAATTCATAGCACTGATCTTTTTGTTAATGTCCACATTAGTTGTAGGATTTCTCATGTTAATATTAAAATGATATCCATCCTCTCCTTGCCAAAATAGAATGGGATATTGTAATTCGTCATATGAATGATGTGTTTCTGATACTTGCTGGACGTCACCATTTCTACAACAAAGAATTATATCATGAGAATTAAATTCTTCACCAAATAAGACAATTGCCACTTCATCGATCATTGGTGCGTTGAATTCTCTTCAATTTTCACCAATAGGTGTTTTATCTGCCTTTATTATTAATTTCTAATCGTCAGATGGCATTGGTTCAATGGCGGTTTTAAATAATTAATTCATTATGTTGTTCAAACAAATTTTGTAATTCAGCGACAATGTCTCATTTAGTACTTATATTCAGTTGACACCGTCTGTTAATTTGTTCTTCAGTATTTCCCATAAAACATATCTGAAGATATTTGTGATCAGCATTTTGCAAGGATAGTAATGATCCAGCATGGTGATAAATTTGCCCTTGTATTTAAAATGTTGGCATATAATTTGCGCTAATGATTTTCATTGTTCCGAACAATGTCATTTGGAAGCATGAATTGTACTTGCATATATTTTTCAAAAATGTTTTTGATTGACTTGTTGTTTCACCTGATACTAAAGTTAACAATGGCTCAGGTGGTGAACGCAAGTCTCGTAACTTTACTTTTCCACCTGCAGAACACATACCTGGTATTTCAAAATTAATTGTAAAGGGGATTGTAACTAAAACCACATAAATTCAAATCAGTATGTATCATTCGTCTTGTCTGTGTCCTGTGAATTCAATTTCTTTGCTGCCTTGCTTGCCTCTTTTTTGCTGCTTGCTAAACCTCTTTTTTGCCATTCAATGGAATACATCCAACAGCGCGTCTCTCCAAATATATGGTGTTTGACAATAAAATTGATTAAAGGTTTTAAATTTTTTTTTTTTAAATATACGTGCAGAAATATCATGACAATCTGATGGTGATTGTCCAGTTAATAAAGCTCCTTTATTTCGTCCCATTCTGGGGACGTGAATATATTTTTATTTATTCACGTATTGATAATTTATTCTCGTATTAATTATTGCAAGAGTTTTTTTACTGCATTTTTGTATTTATTAGAATTTGCTGGCGAAAATTCGAACATCAAACGCATCAATGTTGTTTTTTGTAATTTAAATTAATTTTTTGAAATCTTAAAGGAAACACAATTTCTGTATTTAAAATATTTTAAATTTTAGTGTAAGTAATATTTAAACAATAATTGAAAAAATATAAATAGAACGATTCACTATTTTACTTACCTTGTGATTTATATTTTTATTTTTATTGCAACTGTTATTATGGGTTTGTTATTTTTTACAGTTTCTGTGAGTAAATTTCATGGGTAAATATTTAATTTTTCGATTTATTCATGGTTACACTTTTAACAAATATCATTAATTAAATGTTATTTTGATATTTTTGGGATATTTGTCCGGGAGCACCTACAACCCCAACTCTGATTTTAAAAAAAAATTTCAAAAACCTTCCTAGGGATATACCTAATAATTTTCCAAATTTTCATGGCGATTGGATGTATAGTTTTTGGGATCTATCTAGTACAGACAGACAGACATACACACATTCATTTATATATATATATATAGATTTTGTACTAAATATAGCACTTGTTCATTTTATGAACCCGCTATTAATACTTTCAGTACTGTGCTGCAAATGTTCTGATGTATTGTTTCCATAATATTGACTTCTTAATTTTCTTTTACATTTTTAAAATGAGGCAAAAAAGTAACCTTAGTTTGTTACAGATTTTGACTAAAAGTTGTCTTTTTTATGTAATTTTTAAATTTTATATTGTAATGTTTCTCTTCCAGTTAATTTCTTTTATATTCCTGTGCATCAGAATTATTGAATTTGAAAGAAAAGTATGTTGGTGTAAAGAATAATTTGTATTTATGTATAAAAGTGTTGTTATTTTATGAAAATAAAAAAGGTAAAGGCATCCCATAATATAAAAATATTTTCATTGATTAAAGAAATGACTGAAAAATATTATTAGAAGCTAAATAAATAACATTATTTTAAATCTAATGTATTTATGAGTAATAAATTATTTAAATTTTCTGACTTACCTAGGTTTTGACCGACTATTTGGATTGCTTTTCGATTTGGAGTGAAATTTTTATGCCTGAATTGAGCAAAAAAAAAGGATTGAGAAACAAAACATGGTTTGAAGGCTTGTGTCTTTCCTTTCTCAGTATGTTTTATCTATCTGTTGTGTTAGGAATTGTCGTCAATTGAATTTTGCCAACTTCAGTTAGGAATCAGCCATAATATGACAATAGGTTGGAATAATTGCTTGAGGGAAGTATGTTCAAATAGTTTAATGTCTCGTAAAAGAAATACAATCAGTGGAGCCAACTTTCTTTTTTTAAGAATTATGATTAAAAAAAAGACATTTTACAGAAGTAATTTTTTTTTAGTCTTTTGAGTTCTATTATTACTTCATAATTTTAAACTTGGCAACAATTTGTTGCACAAAAAAGTGGTGCAATTTTAACTGATGCCGCTCTAATGAAATAGTACCTGTATATCTTTCTCATCTGTTCTTGAATGCAACTGCAAAAACAGATTTTAATGAATTTTAATAATTTTTAATTCTATGTATTATCATAAAATTTTACATATTATCTAGACCGACTCATACAGATCAATTAAATAAATTTTACATGTCTTAGGATTTCTGAAATATTCTGCTGATCACTAGTGGTTTAAATTCTGGTTACTGTTCTGTTATCAGTCCCAGATTCAGAAATGTATGTATGTATTGATGTGTGCATTCATGTATGTATGTGTATATGTAAGCACAAATGTATGGGTGTGTATGTATATATATATACACATATACATACACACTCGTACATTGTGTGGATGTCAATGCACATGCAGATACCTTCATACATTTCTGAATCTGGTTTCAATAACTGAACAGTATCAAAGTCTGTACTCTTATAACATATCTAAATACTTTTATCACATTTAATATGTTACAATAGTTATTTTTCAATGAAACTCTCTTTCATAGAAATTTCTTTCTGTATTTTTAAATATTATCCAGATATAGACAATGAAACACTTTTTCAGTTAACGATGTGCTAGTATAATGGTGCATCAAAATGCCAAATGTTCTAACCTGTTTACTTTGTCTCATGAGTGTGTAGACACTGAAAATAAGAGGCAAGAATAAACCTTCATCTATTCTCTGTGGAATTTGGTTGGTAATTTTGCTGAAGTGTATGTTTTATATATATATTTATAAAACGTGAAAAGATTCCCTAAGAAAAAGGTAAAAGTGAAGTTTAAATGCATGTATACAATTCATTTTCCTGAGAAGGTCCTAACCATTAAGAATCTCGAATAAAGTCACACCCAAAGGTAGTACAAGTAATCATTGGACAATATAGAAAGTATTGAAAGTAAAATAAAAATGAAAAAGAAGAAAAATCAATATTGATCTCCCTAGTTCAACGCTTCAAACAGAACTTATCAAGGGAAAAGTGTTTTGAAGCCTTGTACCAAGTTGATCAATGAGTTTCGAATACAGATTTCATTCCTCTGAGACATTTGATATTCATGCCCATAAAATTTGAAAGATATTTTCAATTTAAAGACCATCGTTTAGAGACTCTCAGGTGCTCAGATCTACACATACGCAGCGTAATAAAGAAAGAATCAATATAGTTAACATAATATGTCAGTTGATTAAATTCTTCCTAGACAAAGTATCTTTTATACCTAAGCACTTTGTTTAGAAAATGGCAAAAAAAACTGTATTTTGCTGCTATAAAAGTATTGAAATGGCTGGGCAATGAAAGATTGTACTACAAGAATAGTTTAGTGAGTAGATGTTGGTTTGAGCATTTGCACATTTTTTTTTTTTTTTTCTTCCAGCTATTTGGTTTGTGAACTTCTGATGTCAGGAGCTGATAGTGAATTCTCTGAATTGCAACAAGTAATGAATCATTTTACAACTGTGAAATAAAATAATGGCATGCATTCGTTTTAATGACATTTTTGGATTTGTGTTAATTTCTTGTATTCATTTATGAATACAAAATTAGGTTTCGGGGTCTACAAAATTATAACTGTGATCATCATGAAGCTCTATATTGTTGTGATTATCATTCCTAACCATCTTGTTATAACGTTTACATTTAGTGTCAAGTGTCATGTTGTCGACCAAGAAGTGCTGATAATAATTAGTCCAAAGGGGCTTTGTTCCTGAAGGACTATTGTTTTCGTTTTGCGATTTTGCGTTGGAAACATTAAAAGTCTGTATCACTTTTCAAACTGTTGCCACAAAATATGTAGCCCTGTATTATATTTAAAGAAATTAAATAATGAAGAATGTGCATAAATGTATGTTTCTCGCATTGTGATAAAATGACGGTACCTAAAGCCATCAAATTTTGAATGCCGTAATGCTGCTGCAAATATAGGCATCTGGAAGCCCAAATTTGAAATTTGGAATTTGTTTTATTAACGATTTCATATTTTCTAAAACTTTAACGAATTTTTGATTAACAAACTGAAAGATTTCAAAGTGGGCAATAGCAACGATGTACACAAAAAAAACATTTTTATCTGCAGCGCGTGAGACTGTGTGTAGGAAATTCTAAAGATATGCTCAGTTTAAAATTATTTTGTGATATTGTTCTTTAACTGAATTTTATGGTTTAAATGCAAAGAACATGATATTCAATAAATAAAAGTAATATACAAAATGTTTAAAACACGCCCCTTTGGACGTAATTTAAAATCTGATACCTCTCAGATTTTTTTTTCTTTTTCTTTTTATGAATGTGAATGTTTTTTTAAAATTAATAGTAATTAATCTTTTGTCCTTTGTCTATCAAAGATCACAGTCAAACTTTTATTTTTAGGTGGATAAGTATTAGTATTTAGCTTCTCAAAGGTAGGTTTTAAAGAACATGAATTTTTCTTCTGTAAAATATACAATTATGTTAATATAAAAATATGACAAATAAAAATTATTTGAACATTATATGTAGTGAACGTTTCAGAATCATTTTCAATGTACTTTAATAACTTACTAAGCTTTGTATTTTGAAACTAAAGTGTAATTTAAAAAACATTTGGATTTTTTCATGTTCAAAATTTTTTAAAGTTCTTATTTTTAAAATTTAGAACCTTTACATTTCAGGCTCAGATGTAAACAGCTTTAACAAATACATGTAAACAAATGCTTTTCCCTAATTTTTCAAAAAAAAAGTATACAGAACTGGCTCCAAGCATAGAGAATGTCAGCGATCACCTAGGTTCTTTTCATGAGCAGCTGCTAAATAAAGGTTTATTTTACTCTAAATTATTAATATATTTAATTTGTGTGGAGTAGCAATTATATTAATCTTTTAGGGCACTGAATATGCTGAAGATAGACCTGTAAGAGTATCTTGTAACTGTCATATATTACATTCGAAAAAGTCTGTTTAGCTTAGCTAATTTTAAACTAATTAAAAAAAAAATCTGAAATGTTTCAGGTTTTAAATTGTATCCAAAGGGGCATTTTTTTAACGTTTTGTGTGTTACCTTTATTTATTAAATATTATGTTCTTCGCACTTAAACTATAAAATTCAATTCAACAGCAATATCGCAAAATAATTTTAAAATGAGCATATCTTTAGAATTTCCGACACACAGTTCCACGTGCTGGAAACAAAAAGGTTTTTTTTCCTCCATAGAGTGTTGCCATTGCTCACTTTTAAATCACTGAGTTTGTTAATAAAAAATGCATTTAAATTTTACAAAATATGAAATAGATAATAAAACAAATTCCAGATTCCAAATTTAGGCCATTAAATGCCCATATTTGAGTGGAAACATACATTATTCAAAATTGGATGGCTCTAGGTACCCGTTGTTTTATCACAATGTGAGAAACGTACATACATTGATGCAGATTTTTCATTATTTAATTTTAGTTAATTAATTTTCATAATGTTTGGTGGCAACAATTTGAAAAGTGAATCGTGCATTTATACTGAATCAACTCAAAATGCCAAAACAAAAACAATAGCGTTGTTGGGAAAAAGCCCCTTTGAACTAAAAATTAGCTAATTTTTTTACAAGCATGGTATTTATCATACTCGATTTGTAAAAGGAAATTTATCATATTAAAACAATTATATTTTATGATGCAGATTATTATATTAAATGGGAAAATGTACTTAAAAACTGTAAATATACATTTATAAGGTATTTGTAATAAATTTTTAAATAAAAATGCACTAGATAATTATTATCATTTTGAATAAAAATGCATTTATTACAAAGCTAGCTGTTATAAACTGAAGTATACATAAACAGGTACTCTTCTATTATTTGGATTCGGATATGTATGTATGTATACGCGTGTGTATGTATGTTTTTGCATACACACACATATATGCACAGTGTACATATGAATGTATGTGCGTGTACACTGCACAAAAAGAAAATGGGAAAATTCTATATCTCCCGTTCTACTACACTGATTGACGAAATTGAAATTTTTTTTTCATGTCTCTAAAGTGTGGCTTAGGATATATATTAGATTTATATATAGCATTGTTCTAATATAGGTATTTTGACACAAAATTGGACTTTTTCTGAAATGACATACCATTTTTTTTCCATATTTCGATTCTACTACTTAAATTATGCCTAGATATTAAATTTTGTAATTTTTGGTGAGAAATTTATGGAGAAATTTGAAAATTTATCTTGGCACATTTACTTCAGTGTGCACCAAGAATAATTCACTTAGCAAACTTTTTAATTTATAGCAACCTATTTGCCTTTCCTTTTTTTTGTCATGATTCATACTTTCAAATAATTTTAACACAGTGCATAAACCACATTTGGCGTTATTATCGCCTATAAAAAATATGCCAAATTTCAAAACACGCCAATATATAAATTCACGTATATGTTTGGAAATTTTGAATAAAAACTCTGATTTTTTGCAGGTATGCTTAGAAATACATCTAATTTAAGATGATGGTAAAAATTTTATAGGTTATAATTCAAAATTTTTTTCAAAAAATTTATAGAAATTATTTTAAAATACAAATTTTAGAAATAAATCATAAAAAATGGGGGAATTTTATTTGGAATGAACCTGAATTTTGAAATGTGAAAGGAAGAATCAAATAAGTGTAATAAAAAAGAGATATTATTCAGTATATATCAAACTGAATTAACATTGAGAGCTGAAATTTTGAGAGCTAATTTTTTAAAAAAGAACTCCTGCAATTTTTAAAAAATTTGCCAGTTTGCCATAATTTGATCGTAGAATCGAAATATGGAAAAAAAATGGCATATCATGTCAGAAGAAGTCTGATTTTATGTCAAAATACCTATATCAGAACAATGCCATACATAAATCTAATACATATCCTAAGTTGCACTTTCGAGACATGAGAAATGCAAGTTGAATTTTGTCAGTCGGCCCAGTAAAACTGGAGATATAGAACTACCCACCCCCTTTTTTTTGCGCAGAGTGCCTATGTACATGCCTATGTACATGCATATATACATTTCTGTATCTGGCCCTGATAACAAAAGAGTACCCATAAATATATAATATACATGTATACATTTACATCTTAAAAGTATATGGGTTACATTTGTACATCAGGTTGTATATATAAAAATATCCATTTTAAAATTTAGATGTCTTTCAATATTATTATGCTTTATTCTGTTGTAAACGTAAGGTGCTTTCAATCATAGTTTCAATTTAAAATGTAATTGAAATAATGGTATTAGCATCCGGAAGTAGCTGAGTAGATAAAACTACTAAATATTGGTAGATTAATGCAATTCTGATTTTAATAAATGGATTGATTAGCTATATGACCGTATCCATGTAAACACAAATTTGAGCCAGTTTCCCTTATAAAGTTCTCCATGATGGTGTCTCTTCCCTTAGGCAAGTACCCCTGTAATTTTTGCTTTAAACAGTTAATCTAATGTAATCTAACAATGCCTCAGGCAAAATGTTGTAAACTGTAGGAGAGTGGGAAGAAATAAGAATATGTCCAGGTAGTTCCCATCTGATTAAAATACAGAATGCAGCAGAAAGACTTGGATTTGAATGCAATCTCAGAAGCACAATACTATCCCGACATACACTAAAATAGCACATAAATCCCTATACAACAATATACTTCTCACTCTGTACTGTAGCTGTGCTCCTTTCGAATTGAGGGAATTCTTTCTGCTGCAGCCTATTATTTTGTTTATAATGCAATTATTTTGTTTTATAATGCTTTGCGGGGAAAAAAAAGAATTAGAATTAGTATACGACAGTATAGCATTCTATGAAAACTTAATCTATTTCCTTACTAATATATGTAACAGTTATTTGCAGATTAATTTTAAAGATCCTCAGACTACCATCATTATTAAAAAAGACTGTATGATATATTTCACATAGCACCTTTAATTAAATTGCTTTAAATTTTAATAGACATATGACATCTGTTCAACAAAGTCAAAAAAGAGATATTATGAAGTCAAATATCCTCAATTGAAAATTGTTTCCATCTACCTTTTTAACTGTGTGTTTATTTTCCTCAATAAGTGATACTGCATGCTTGTCAAAAAGACAAAATCATGACATGATCAAATAGAGAGTTAATTTGAAATTTTAAAAAGCACTACTTTAGTGATAGTTAGAAGAAAAAAGAAAACCACTGCATGTCTTAAACTCTTTCCTTTTAGCAGTGTCATTCTGTTATGAGGATAGTCACTGAGTGCTAACAGAAGATGACAAAGCTAGAAACTTGTATTATGAAAACTGGCTAACATGTAACTGAGAACAGATGGTTTTTCAGTCCAACAGCAAAATCTTTTCCATTTTTATATGCGTGAAATTAATTCTTGATGATAAATCCCAAACTGTATGTTAACCAACATATTCTTGTATTTAAAAGCCAAATTCCTTTTAATTGCAGATTAACTGACTTAATTTGATTGGGATCAGGAAAGCATTTCACTTTTCAATATGTGAGTTTCTGTATTCATTTTCCTTCTTTAACATTCTCGGTAAGTTAAGTTACATGAAAGAGATGTTACTAACAGGAAAAGTCCAATGTACAAAGAGGTTTAATTTCTCTCTTTTGTTCAAACTATCAATAAAATAATGTTTTTTTAAGGTGGGGTAACCAACTTTTTAATTATCTTATATTTAAGATGTATTTTGGGAACTGCATAGACTATCAGTGCTTGGAAGTCCTTTGTTATTTCTCAAAATACATTGAGCTTTTTTAAAATCATTGCCAATATAAGTTTGCCAAAGTTAGAAATATTACTTCATAGTAAAATTGATCTTGATTATATATATATATATATTTATTTATTTTATTTTATTTTATTTTTTCAGATCACAAAAAACTTAAATGCCTGGATTTGTTGCTGTCCATGTTGGTGCTGGGTACCATGCAGATAATTTGCGGCCATTGTATAAGAAAACCTGTAAAAATGCATGCAAAGTTGCAGTTCAGTTGCTTCAAGAGGAGTGCAATGCAACAGAAGCTGTTAGTGCAGCTGTTGCAGTACTTGAAGATTGTCCACTAACAAATGCTGGTATTGGTTCTAACCTTTCTATAACTGGAAATGTTGAATGTGATGCAGGTATAATGGATGGTGCAAGTTTAAACTTTGGTTCTGTTGGTGCTTTGTGTAACATAAAGAATCCTATAAAAGTTGCCCAAAATGTACTAGAAGAACAAAACAGAGGATTATTATCACATGGCCGTATTCCTCCATGTATTTTAGTTGGAAGTGGTGCTTTGGAATGGGCAAAAGAACATGGCTTTTGTGAGATAGACCAAAAACAGCTTTCAACTGAAGTTTCCCGTGCAATATATTTAAAGAACAAGTCTCTGTTAAAAAAAGTGATCCCTTCAGAGCCAAAATCAAATTTTATTTCTGATACTTTAGAACAGAGGTCTTTTGGTGAAAGTACTTTATTAGATACTGTGGGAGCTGTATGTGTAGATGCATTTGGAAATGTCTCAAGTGCTGTGTCAAGTGGAGGTCTCTTACTGAAACATTGTGGAAGAATAGGTCAAGCTTCTGTTTATGGATCTGGCTGCTGGGCTGAAAATTCTTTATCTACTGAGAAGCCCAGTATAGCTTGTAGTGCTACTGGTGTAGGGGAATACCTAATTAAAACTGTATTTGCTAAAGAATGTTGTCAAATGTTGTGTGATAATGTTAATTCTCTAACTGCTTTGCCGGATGTTTTTAGGAAAAAGTTTTTAGATTCACCTTACATAAGAACAGTTGGACAAAAATTAGCTGGAGTTCTGGTTCTCAAGTCATATTCTGATGAAGGATACTGTGAACTTGGATGGGCACATACCACTAAAACTATGATTGTAGGTTATATGAATGTCAGTGGAAAGAAGCCTTTTGCTGTTGTGTCTGCACAGCCTGAAGGATCTAGATATGGTGAAAGTATTGTGGGTAGTGAAAAAAGTTTTAAACTATCCTGATTAACCAATGATTTAAAATGAAGTTCTTTTTAAAATTTTATGGGCTTATGTTCCATTTTAATTATTTCATACCTTCTGAATCTAACATGCTGCATTTTATTTCTCATATTTTTGTAAACTGTTATGTTTGTTAACATGACATATATTCTAACATGCTCACAAAACAGTAAAAATGTTTTAGTTTATCATACATATGTAGGATTTCTAGTCATGCTTTTCATTGGCCTTAAAAAACGTACTTATGTATTATCCCATCGACTATGAAAGTTGGTGAAGATTTCACCAAATTTGTGCTAATTATTCCTGCAAAATTCTGAAGGAACTTGCATCTCTTTAATTAATAACCATTTTGTATTTGACTAACTTTATTTGTATGCTTCATAAATATCCTTTTCTTGAGTTTGACTATTTTGTTACGCCTTACCATTTTAATGAAAACCCTGTTTATGAGCACAAATTTCCCATTGTAATTGTTCCAGTCTGTTATTGTTTTGTTGGCCACATTTAGCTGACCATATGGTGTCCATTAATACACACTTTTTTGTACCTGAATCCCATAACTTTGAAAAATAATCCACTGCTTGCTTTCTGTAGAAGGCAGATCCCAAATTTTTAATTTTTCTCCCCAAAATACAAGGCGTATTCGGAAACTAAGTACCGTTTTGGAAAAAAAAAAATAGTAAAACAATTTTTTCGAATCCAATTTTATTTTTACATGAAAATACATGTCTTAAACTATTTTTCAACATAGTTTCCGCCAATGATCAAACACTTGTCATAGTGGGTGACCACATTTTGTATACCATCGTCAAAGAAACTTCCCGCCAGTTTCGATAACCACGACTCCACAGCATTTTTCGTGTCATTGTCAGATCCGAAGCGCTTGCCACCAAGCTTGTGCTTCATGTGCAGGAACAAGTGGTAATCGGACGGCCCCAAGTCCGGACTGTACGGCGGCTGATCGAACTGTTCCCAATGAAACTGTTGAATTAACGATTGAGTGACACCAGCAGTATGGGGCCAAGCATTGTCAAGGAGCAACACAATTCCTTTACTGAGCATTCCTCTTCGATTGTTTTGAATGGCAGGCCTTAGTTTTGTTAAAGTCTCTCACAATATCGTGCCGCATTAATGGTTTCACCTCTGGGAAGAAATTCAGTAAGCAAAACGCCTTTCCTATCCCAGAAGACAGTGCACATGATTTTTTGTGATGACATTGTCACTTTGAACTTTTGTTTTTTCGGAGAATGAGTGTGTCTCCACTCCATCAATTGTTGTTTCGATTCTGGTGTGAAATGACACACCCAAGTTTCATCACCTGTCACAATTTGGTTTAAAAAGTTTTCTCCCTCATCACTGTACCGCGTGAGAAATGTCAGGGCACTACCAAGTCGCTTTGTTTTGTGAACATCAGTGAGCATTTTTGGAACCCATCAGGAACACAGTTTGCGATAATTCAAGCGGTCAGACACAATTTCGAACAAAACAGTACGTGAAATTTGGGGAAATGCCTCTGAAAGAGTTGTCATTGTGAAGCGTCTGTTCTCATGAATTGCTTCATCAACTTTCCTTACCAAATCATCGGTGACAACAGAAGGTCGACCACTCCGAGCCTCGGCGTGGACATTTGTTCAACCTGCATTAAACATTCTTACCCACTTTCTCACCATTCCATCACTTATCGCCTGCTCGCCGTAAACTTCTGTCACTTGACGATAAATTTCGGCCGCTTTATCATTCCTCGTGTTCAAAAATTTAATCACGGCACGAATCTCACAGTCAGCGGGAGAGCTAATTGTCTTAAACATTTTGAATGTGCACAGCAAATTGAAAACACAACATAGAGCAACCAAAATGGTGACAATTGAAAGTCAGTGAACAAGAAAGACTAGTGCACATGCGCGGGACGCCTACCACAGCGCTGCGACGGCACTAGAATGAAACGGTACTTAGTTTCCGAATACGCTACGTACTAGAGGGAAAAGGCAATAAAAGTTAATTTATATCCTTGTTCATAGAAAAAAAAATGTTGCTTATCCAGAATCAGATGATGTTACATCAAACAAAAGCATAAATGTTATGATTGTGTTATTAGACCATGCTTATCCCTAATTGACACTAAATTGTGCTGCTTGGTGACAGTTTCATGGTTGATAGGGTAATACAAAGGTACCAAAAAGACTCTTAGTGGAGTAATTTGTTGTATTTAATAACTGGTAAATTTCTCACTGCGATATTAATTTTAAATAAAAAAAAATTAAGCATTTTGAGGGCAAAAGCATGTTTTCCCATTTTTTAGAGCAGATTATTTCCTTAAAAATATTTATCAAACTTATGCCAAAAAGAAAATTGAAATGAATTTCTTTCATTTTTGAAAGAAGCATTTAACTTCTTTATGCATTCTTCTAAAAACTTTGCATAACTTTTTTTTTTTTTTTTTTCTGTTTTATATTATATTATTGTAATTAGGAATTTTTGTTTCAGCTTTCAAGACTTAATATATATTTTTTAAAAAATGTCAATGAAGTTAATTAGAAAAAGCAAGAAATTAGCTGTATGAATTTTTGGACTAGCAGTTAAAAAGGGTACTTTAAAATCTTTGAAATGCATTTAGCCAGTATTACATACATTATATTTATTTTTGTTGCTAATTTTTTATCTTTTTCTAATTAATTTAGTTATATTTGCTAAGATGCTGTAAACTCATATATCTGTTCTTTAGATCAGATTTTTAGTAGTATTGTATTTCTTCTTTAGATCATTCATATATATAATATGTATATTGTATGTCTGAATGATCAGTAGTAGTCAGATCATGGCTTATGAGTTAATGCAGGTCATTAATGCATTACATATGACTGAAGGGAACATGTTGACATTTCGCTACCATAATTAAGAGAACAAACAAATAAAAAAATTCCAAACCTTATTTAAAGAATGCAAAATGACATTTTACTGAATTAAAATATAAAGTAATATGCTTAACAAGTAAACAGTTAAAGAATTAAAATTATTAGTAAGTTTTAAGTTTTGAAAATGCAAGGATTATGCAGGACTGCATGTATTATCAATAGTTGTATAGCTATATTTGATATATCATGGAGTGTATTAGTACTAAATTTCTATATTTTAATGGTGAATTAGTTAAGGAAAGTATGCCAATTAGTTACAACATTAATTATAAAAAGCAAAACTATGATTGATAGTATGAATACTAGCTTTGTGTTAATTTATGGAAAGCTATATCTCTCAGATTGTTGTGACTTTTCAAAAAAGTGAAAGATAGCTCTCAAAGTTTGTTCCTCAGAATTTCTTCTTGCTAAGGAACTCAATTATTTCACATCTGTTGCCCTTAACCGAGGATTTCCTCCCGTAGTCATTGATAAAGCTGTTCAAAAGTTCTCATCGTGCCATCTAAGAACACATTCTGATGTCAGAAATCCTTGTTGTGCTTCCATTTCATCCTTCTATCAGTTACAAAATTGCATGGATTTTACACAAGTTTAATTTTCAAGTTGTTTTCTCGCCTGTAAATAAAATCCAAAGTTCGGCTCTTAAAGATTCTATTTCTGACTTTAATTCTTGGAGAATTTATAGCATCAGTGTCATATCTGCATCAGTTATTTGTGTCAGTGTGGTAATTTATAGCATCAGTTATTTGTGTCAGTGTGGCTTAAGTTATATTGGCCAAACGAAAAGAGCATTAAAGTTTCACATAAAAGAACATGAATCTTACGTCCGAAAAGTCGAAATTAACAAATCTTCAATAGCTAATCATAGTTGGAAATTGAATCACAATTTTGATTTTGTTTCTGCTAAAATTATCCAGAAAGCTGGTTCTATTAGGGAATCTGATTTTCTTGAAGCTTTTCACATTCACAAAAATTTATCCTGTGTAGTCAATGATTTCAATTCCAATCCAGTCTTGCCTAATGCCTTCAAAATTCTACTAACTTAACCCTTCATTTTAGTTACTATTTCTGCCGATAGATGGCGCTATCGGCTCTTCCACTGGTCTCTTGTGGGTATAAATGTGATCGACATTCGCTTTCTCGCTTTTACAGAATTTTTTGCTCCTGATGAAGATAGACCCGTTTTGTCCTCAAAATCAATTGGGATTTTACAAAATCTATGCTGAATACAAGACTGTCAATTTGCCTGTTTTATAAAGTGAAAGATACATACAAGGCAACTATTGGCATTTTATATTATTTCTTTTAATTCATGTTATATTATTTCTTCTGAGTAAAAGGAAAGATATTGGACTTAAAGCAGAAACGAACACTTGTGGTATTGATATTTAAAAATATACATGGTAGATTCTTAATATATTGTGAATTACATAGTTAATGTTGCAACAGAAGGAGCTTTGCACATATATGTACTTATGATGGGAGATATAGCATCATTAACACTTTTTGAAAATTATCTAGGTTTGCAGAATTTATGCTGATTCATTGCATTTTTGGTCATTAATATCTGGCTGCCAGGTACTTTACGAATAAATTTATCAAATATATTTCAGAAATTGTCAGCTTAGTGCATGTAAATAGGATACCCAGTAACAGTTTACATATTTTGTTGAAAAGCTGAAGATTTTTTATTAATGGCTATTCTTCTGCATTATAAAGTAATAGAATGTAATGAATGGAGACGTGACTGTGCCTACTGCATTATGACTATATCATGGAAGAAGAGTGTATGAACCAGCAGAATAAGTTTGCAAATATCTCAAAGTTAATGTTTCTTCACCTAATGAAAAGCATTTTGAGAATAAGAACTAGATACATTCTAATATTATATAATATAGCGTATAAATAAATTACTTAAAAACTCGGAACTAAACATTCCATAGAAAAAAAAAAGAGTGGGAGAATTTGTTTATCACAAGTCGTATTTCTAATTCATGTTTTATCCGCAAATTATCAGCCTTTAGAATTGGACGCAATTTCCTGAAAAACATATTGTGATGAAACTTCATTTATTTTCGCATTTAATAAAAATAAAAACAAAGGTTAAAATTTAGTGAGCATTCTTTTGCTTCAGTGGACACTGTGCAAATGAATGAAACAATTCATTTGTGATATGAGGAGATTTACTTTATTCCTTCCTTGTACAAAGTAAAAAAGAAGTATTGTAATCGCGAAAAATTTCAGGTATCATATTTCAACGAAAATATCTATTTTCACCACTATCGAATGCAATTTAACGATGTTTTTGAGTGATGTTTGTATGTAAGAACAGAATAAAAGGACTCTTTTCCCCCAAAAAAATTATAAAACTAATTTAAAATGTGTCTGCACGTACTTATGTGTGTATGTATCTCGCATAATTCAAAAACGAGTAGCCTTAGAACATTGAGATTTTGTATACAGGACTACTATAACATGTAGACGTGCACTTTTTATTTTGGTTGCAATTGGCTGCACCAAAAGTATATAAATTTATGTATATATATATATATATATATATATATCCATTCTGTTACTCGGCTCATTTAGCTCATTTTTTTTATTCTGAAATGTTAGTAAATTGTGCATTTTTTGCTTTAAAAATGATTGAATTATGTTGTTCTTATCTACCGGTTAAGGCTTTTATGCCTTTAGTAAATCTGCATGCAATATTTGTAGAATTATCAACAATTTAAAAGTTGTTTACAGGCAGCTACGCCTAATTATTTTTGCCATAACAGCCATATTTGTTTACATTTGAAACTTAGCAGAATAATGGATTTGTTGCCAATCTAGAGAAACTAAGCTTCGCAACAACAAAGATAACGGCTTCTTTTACTATTGTGAATTAAATCATGCTTAATCCATTCTGAAATTTATTTGAGGAAATAAGTCTTTAAGATTTACTTCGTAATTTTTAATATAGATATTTTCTTTTTTTTTTTTTTTTTTTTTTTTTTTTGTATTTTTGCCTTGTCGCCAAGTGAGAACTGAATTAATTGAATGAGAAATGCTTAATGTTAATTGAAACTAATGCCAGAGTATTGCTGTGGTAAACAAATAGTGAAATTTAAAGGGTGCATTTATTCTATTGTGATTTATGCACTATTGATGAAATAAACATAATTCAGTCCAATAAGTTCAAATGAAATGTGAAATGCGTATAATTTAATATTCCATGCAAGGAAGTCATGTGGTGTACACATCAGATTTTTTTTTTTTTTTGATTAAACACATAAAATTTTATTTAATAACACTGGTCTGCATTTCAAAAATTTTTTGAGGTTTTAAATCTAATAGTTAATTTCATATATTTTGATGTATTTTCATATGAATATTCTCTAAGAAGAAAATTTGAATTATAAAAGCAAATGAGTTTTATGTTTTTGCCTAGCTTTTTTATCCAAACTGATTCCATAAAAGTGTTTTTTTATTTATTGCAGAGAATTTAAATTATAAATTCTGAAAATGAGCAATAATTTTGTGATATATTTTTCCCCCCATTTCAGCCTAAAACGTAAATTTTAAGATATATTATTTAATTTTTTCCAGTTTACTTAGTACAGAAAGGGAGCTAAGAAAATGTGCATTCAAAGGGAAAATATTCTTTATTGTTTTATTTCAAAGCTTTTCTCCTCTTACTCAAAAAAGTATAAAAAATTATAGTGGGCGATCATTTTTGTGAGACGCTGTAACTACTTGAAACTTAGCAAATGATTAATTTAAGGATAAGAAAAAAAGAATGACAATGTCATCTGATTAAATTATTCTAAATAAAGTGCTGCCATCTATTAGAAAGAAAATTAACCACAAATGTATATTATTCATATAAATCATGCAATAAAAATAATGAATAAAATAAAATGGGAAAGTTGTTAGATTTTACATTATGCCCAAAGGGGCATTTTTTTACTGTTTTGTGGATTACTTTTATTTATTAAATATCATGTTCTTTGCATTTAAACTATAAAATTCAGTTCAACAGCAATATCGCAAAGTAATTTTAAAATAAGAATGTCTTGAAAATTTCCAATACACAGTCTTCTGCACTGGAGATAATTCCCCCCCCCCATACAGTGTTGCCATTGCTCGCTTTGAAGTTGTTGTGTTTGTTAATCAAAAATTTGTTAAAGTTTTACAAAATATGAAATCGATAATAAAACAAATTCCAAATTTGGGCTTCCCAAATGCTTGTATTTCGGAGGGAACGTACATTATTCAAAATTGGATGGGTCTATACACAATCATTTTATCACAATGCAAGAAATTTATATATATTTATGCAGATTCTGCATTATTTAATGTCTTTAAATATAATACAGGGCTGCAATATTTGGTGACGATAGTTTGAAAAGTGAACCGACATTTAAAGTTTTCAATGCAAAATTCTCAAACGAAATTAATAGCCCTTTGGGCTAAAATAAAAACTTAATGATAAGGAAAAAATATTTATATTTCTGAAATCAGCATAAGAAATATTTCTAGAAACTATGCTGACCAATAAAGAATTTTAGTTTGACATGTGAATCATGTTTTAGGATAGCAGTGTTTACGGTTTATACTGTTTTTACAAGTATATTTATAACAAGCTTATTTTGTATAATAAGAGCTTAAAAATAATGTATGAAAGAGGTATGCAGTTTTTGTAACTGTGTTATAATTCTAGATTTTACACTAAATTGTTCTGAAGATTAATTCATTGAGTTGTTAACTTCTGTTTGTTAAAATAATATTTTCTCTAGAATGACAAATCAATAATAAATGTGGATTTTATTTCAGCAATAAGTGCATTTTAGTCAGAATTATTAACCACCAGCAGTTGGGTTTCGCTTGATTATTGTAGAAGATATCCATATAATCCTTTAATGTAGGTACAAAATCAACTTCGATTCATAGATAATCACAAGGTGATATGGAATCTTAAAATTAAAAAGGGCGAGGTACTATATTTTATTGAAAAATAACTTACTTCTTTTCCTTGATTTTCGAAACACACTTTTACCGTTATGGCCCGTGATGTCAAAATGGTTGTTAACGTTTCTCGAATATATGATACTATTCTGGAAGATACGGGAACATTGATGCTGCTTGAGAAATAGGTTGGAAATTGTGTAAGTTCCAGATTAATTTTTCAATAAGAGTCAACTTAGCAGTTTTTGGTAGATAGTTTCTGAAGTTTTCATTTGCATAACTCAGAATCTAATTAAGTTTTTTATGTATACAAAAAGTGACATATTACTACAAACCCTCCCAGCAGATGCTCTTTTTATAACTGATATCATAAAAAATGTATTTGCATTATTTTTTAAATTTTGACTAGTTAACAAAATTTTGCAAATTTAGAGATGACTACTGAAAGAAATATTTTACATACCACTTTTATTCAGGCTCTCAATCTGTTATTTTCATTCAGCTAACAATTGATATGTAAGTGGAAAAATCCTCAAAAGGCAAAATTGGATCATCAGTCATTTTTCTCTGAAAATTAAAATCTTTAATTGTTGTTTATTTTTTTAACCGTTATGAAGAATTTTATCAAGGTTAGCGTTCAATTGATCGTTGTTCCTGGGAATATAATTTTGCTTTTGAATCTCGTACCTGGACAACAGACATTTATGTTTTATTTTCCCATGTATTTTAATTCAATAATTGTTATAGTCGTATATCCTTTAACATGTTCTATAATTCAATGTTTAAAAAATGTTTTGGTTATTTATTTATTCAACTAAATAACTGATCATCACTTTGCTTCTTTTACATTTGTGATTATTTACAGTATGGCCAATGGCAGACTCTAACCATTTAGAGGCATTGGCAACTACCAAGGCCGGAAATGGTGCTCTCTTTATAATGGAGGCAATTAATAGGTGGATGACCATTGCCTTCTATGAAGGCATAGTCAAATTACATCCATGCCTTCTCCGGGTTTCGAACCCAGGCCCTTTGACATGACAGGATCACTAATCACTTTTCCGTCCTGAGTGACATTTACATTATTATTATTTTTGTGTGTGTATATGTGTGTTACGAAAAATATGTAAAAAAAAAAGAGAGAGAGAGAGAGACTAAGAAGATGATAAAGCAGAAGATCAATAATTATTGAAATATTTAAATGTCTTCATAGTTATCTGATCATTTAATTATCATATGTAAGACTTGTCCATTAATCAGCTAAGAAACTTTCAATCTACATTTAATTATTTGTACTGAAAACTTTATTAAAAAATCAACAACAGGTTTTTTCTAAAAAAAGTTTGTTTCTGTGGAAGTTTGCTATATGATGAGCTCTTCTTACAGTTATAAAAATTAAACACTTGAAAATTTAATTTGATTATCTAAGAATTTTAGATTTGTGTTTTGGCGTCAGTATATTCTTTCTTTCTTAGCTAATAAGGATTTTCATACAAATTCCAGTTCCAAATCTTCTGATACATTACATTATTTAACTGTTCAGAATAATTTGGCAAGAATATGAGAGAAATCATCATTCACCAGTTATAATTGCATATGGTGATCAAAAGATCCGTTGAATATTAAGGCAAAATTTGGAAGCGTCTTTCTGTTCTTTCCTTTAATCCACGTGATTTATATTTATTGCTAGATTTATATTCTCTTAAATGAATTCGACTTTTTGCTTGCTTTAGTTTCTTTGACGAGAACGAAAATCTCCCTTGTGTGTTGATTTCAATTACTTAGAATATCAGTTTTCAGTGCATACAATTTTAGATAAACTAATTGCCAGAGTTTTTTAATGTTTGAAGTTTGGGGAACTGTAAAACCGATTTTTATTGTGAACAAAGAAAGGCGAAGTTACATATGTAGTATGTTTTTCAAGTAAGGGCCGTTTCGTTGTATACACTAATAGGCGGCGCGCGTGCCGCAACGAGTATTTACGTCGTGTCTTGGCATTCCTTAGAAACGCTTGTGCTCAGTTGCAGCTGCGTAGGTAACCTGTACGAAAGAACATCTGTATGTATTCTTTGCCTGTACGGTCTGTTCTGTGTCTTAAAAAAGTTTAATATTATCGAATCGCCCGCCACATGCTAGGTAAGATCAGTGATACGTTTTTTGTCGGCAAGAAGCCTGTCTGCTGCAGAAATTCATGGCGGATTTGTGAAGTTTACGGAGCTACTGCCATGTGTGAAAGCAAAGTGCGTAAGTGGGTCAGAGACTTCAAAGCTGGTCATGTTGGTCAAGCTGGTCAAACAACGTCCATGTTGAGTCCCGCTTCGGTCGTCCATCTGTGATCACAGACGATATGGTGGTTCAGTTGAAATGAAAATTCTTAGGAATAGACGCTTCATCATAACGATTCTTTCAAACGAATTTCCTGAACTGTCTAAGTCAGTGAGTGCTGTGCAAAATTGTTTCTGAAAAGTTAAGATTTAAGAAACTGTGCTCCCATTAGGTCCCTAAATTTCTATCGGAGCAGGCGGCAAGTTTCTATGACAAGGGTATTCAAAATCTAGTTCTAAGGTATGATAAGTGTTTAAACAAACTTGGCAACTGTGTTGAAAATAGAAAAACGTGTGTAGAATCTGAAGAAAAATTTGGTTTCTGAAAATTTCCTTTCGTTTGGTTTTTATTTTCAAACGGCCTTTACTTAAAAAACATCCCACGTACTTACAAATACATTGATTATTTTGAAATGGTCTATCTTAGAATAATTAAATATCGGCTGATTGACTCCGTCCGAGTTTCTAGTAATTTAATGTAATCCTTCATCGAGACGACCATTCTGCAAGCAATTCACGATCATGCACTTTGCTTAACATAAGTGATCTTAAACGTTGTTTTTGCTCATTTGTGAGAAATTCTTTCCCATCGCCCACGAGTCCTTTACGGAAAAATGTAATCTCTTTTGGCTTATCTATGTCATTCTCTTGTGCTGGTACTATCATTCGGAGGTGGTTTTTCATGTAATCAAAACTGGTTTTTTGAAGAACCTTCTCCAAAACAGAATCGTCTGCTATCATTGATTTGTAATAATTCTCTCCAAGAAATTTGGCAATTTGTAAGATACCTTCTTTTCTGTTAGATTGCAGTTTTTCGTAAGAAACTAGTAGGATATTTTTGTCTTCCTTCGCCGCAAAATAGGATAAGACATGATCAAAATAACACCCATAAGCTTGTTCACCCCGGATGAATCTCTCAAAGAAATCTTGAAAATCACATTTATAACTGCCGCGATTTTTCAAAAAATGGAAGTAAGATGTCACTGTATCCTCCGGATGGCGATATATGTAAAGATACTTCGCTTTGGGGTTCTTCTTTACCATGTTGTATGGGAGATGGTGTTTATAACTTCTTGGTTCCTGTAAAGACTGCACGGCAGATACGCCCGTAATTTCCATAAAAGGACAAACTCGATCAAGCTCTTGCATGCTTGGAAACAGCTCTCCGTTTGAAATTATCTGTAAAACTGTGTATTGCAACCATGTCGTTCCTGTTTTCGGATATGACGCAATTATAATGTCACCATCTTGAGGACAGTAATCTAAAGCCTGTTCTATATTTTCCTTTTTCCACATCAGTCCAGTAGGAAAAGGTAGGCCTCTGATAATTTGATACTCTATAGGTGTTTCTTGAGCCATGCTTTTTCAATCTGAAAGTACAAAACGATATGAAATATATAATTGAATTTAAAGCTTAATAAATATTATTTTCATCCATGTTAATTATCACCATTAATATGTCCTTATCCTATAGAAATTCCTTATTTTTATCCCAAAACAGAGTTAGCCCGCATGGGCTAAAAGGTGGTCAAGCCAGTGAACGGCAGAACCGTTAGGGGGCTCCTGTCCTCTTTCCTCCATGGTTCTAAGGAAGGATTAAAGAAAAAGTGACACTGAGTATCATCTATAGAATACCGAAATGTTATGAAATCATAGGTAGAACAAGTAATCTCTTAATCCTGTAGCCTAACACCAATTTTTTTCAAATCTACTCTTTCGATGATTCTGACGGAAGAACGGCATTAAAATTTGTTAAATCCGAATACTTGAATAGATTATGAATTTTTATTTCATTATTTCGCAAATGAGTGATATTCTATTTACGGAGTGTAACGATGGTAATTTTAGCCGAAAGAGCTAATAGTCGAGACTATTAGTCTCGAAATGGCATTTTGCATCAGTTCACTATAAATGTTCGTTTCACTTTTCAAATTGTTGGTACAAAATATTATCGTCTTCTATTATATTTAAAAACACTAAATAATGAAGAATCTGCATAAATGTATGTATGTTTCTCGCACTGTGAAAAAACAACTGTACCTAGAGCCATCAAATTTTGAATAACGTAGTCCTCCACCCGAATATGGGCTCCTGGAAGCCCGAATTTGTTTTATTGTCTATTTTATGTTTTGTAAAGCTTTAATGAATTTTCGATTAACAAGATCAACAACTTCAAAGCGAGAAATGGCAACACTGTATGAAGAAAAACATTTTTATCTCCAGCGAGCTAGATTGTCTATCGGAAATTCGAAAGATATGCTGTTTTTAAATACTTTTAGCTCTCGAAACGTGTATGTATGTGTAATTGGGGGAAAACGTCCCTTTGAGAGTAATATAAAATCTGAAAGAGCTTTCAAATTCCCCCCCCCTCCTGATTTATTTTAAGCATTAGGTTATTTTTGACTTAGTAGTCTAATATAAGATTCTGCATTTATTTCGAAGATTTCGCTTTCCAAATTTCTGTGTGAATTTTTTGGAAACCGTTTAATATTCTATTTGTACTTCACATTTCATTAGAATTTGTGCAAGTGCTTGGGAGAAAAGTAGGCGCCAACTTGAATTTGTCATCTTCCCCGCTTATTCTCATAATAGGGTCCGCTATTTTTTCTATTATCATATTTTATCTTAATTGATTAATCAGCTAAGTTTAATTGATTAAGTTGATTAATCAGCTTTAAAAAATATGTAATCTAAAAATTGGTACGCATTTGAAATTTCATTTCAGCTCTCGGTAATATGTTGTTTAGGGGTTTCTCTGACAGCAAGTATTTGGATTTGATCCATTTTGCAAGTTCCATTAAGAATATTGAGTTTAAATATCACAATTTGAAATTTTATCTCATTCGTTTAATAGTTTTTTATACTTCATTTCAAATGATCTAACTATTCCCAAATCACTTGCATAGGTTTCCAAAGATAAAATAACTATACCATATAAAAAGTTCTTAATCGTTAAAGTTCATGAAATTTTAAATAATTCTGCATCATTGTTAGTTCGGCGCTCAGAATATGCAGAACAAATAGTCAGATCAGAGGCATTAATATCTATATCCAAAACAGCAATATGTTTATATCCATAATGTGTTTGCTCGTTGTTTGACGATTGTTTATATCCAAACAGGAAACTATGCTAAGTGCAAAAAAAGCAAAAAAGAGTCCGATTATTAATAATAACAGCAGACTTTACAACTTCTGCTTTAAGATCGTACTATATATTTAATTGGAAGGCCAGCAAGAACACCTTTATAAAAGTGCAGTTCCTGAGTCGGCATAACATCAATATCATTTGCCTCCACGGATAAAATAAGTTCCTGAGTCGCCCATTTTGACTTATGCAAATTAATTTGTACAAAAGAAATAGGCGATTTGATGGACTTACCCATATACACTGGTGTGCAAAAATTAAGGACGAAGTCGAAAAATTAGCATATCAGCTGAACGAAGAGGCAGAGCGGACAGAAAGACCAATCAGGAGATTAAGTAAGGTGATGTACGGTAGCACATGCGCAGATATGCAGATAGACTTAATGGCGGAGTGTCTGAGTAGTATAAAGCATGTTGTCGGTGTAAAATCAGTATTTCTGGCAAAGAGATTGCACGCTGTATAGCAGTTAAAATCACACCGAGTTGCTGCCTCAGCGAGGAAATGGCGAATAATCAATCTGTTAGACGACATCTGGAGGCTTTTACCCGAGGTCGAATCATTGGGAAGTTGGAGGAAGGCCGCAGTGTGACAAGTGTGGCTGCAGAGTTCGGAATTGCTCACAGCATCGTTTCACGACTTTGGAGACAATTTCAAACTACAGGAACAGCTATCCGGGGGTTTAGTAGTGGTCGTC
>KK112253.1:0-23716 GCA_000611955.2 Stegodyphus mimosarum | reverse complement strand
TACGATCGATTTTGATGAATACGTTTCGCATTCCTATAAGACGTCTTATATTTCCCCATTGATGGCGGGACAGGTTGCACACATTTATGTTATATAGAGCTATAGGTCTGAGGCAAAGGTTAAATGTCTACTTGTGTTCTCTACAGATTCTGTAGTGTAAGAGAGTATAATAACTTTCGAAAGTGGAAGACCGTACTTCCAAACTGAAAAATGACGGGGCTAAACTCCAGTATCATTTCAGAGCACACTGCATGAAATTTGTAGTGATCAGGCTATAGAAGTTGTATAGGTAACTGGTGAAGATGCATTTGAATGGCAGAATTAAGCGGCGAAAATTTTTAGAAGTATCGGCGGGCAAAAAGTCTATCCCCGGCTCTAATCTAGTGATTATTGGTGACGAGCTAGATAGAAAAGAATTCGTCTAACAGTATACGAGAAAACATTAAAAGATAAAATGATTTCACCAGCATCAGTATTTGTAAAAGACAGAAGTTTATGTCTAATCTGTGCATCATTGTATGATGCAGTGTTATTAAAGATTTAATAAATAAAGTGAAAGATTTTTAGCTTGAATAACGACAGTTAATAAAACAGAAATAAGAAAACTTTGGTCAGAGTTGAAATCGTTGTCAATCCAGCGCAGAAGTCCATTCTTCCTAAAAATCTCAATACGCTCACAGTCATTAGTAAAATAAATTATTATCTCTGCCTAGAATTACCAAGAGGTTATTCCGGAAGTAAAATTTTAGAAAAAGCTTAGCTCCAACATATTAGAGTGGCTGCGACGATTGTTGCAAAGAAAATGGCATAAAAATGGCCCTACCTATTTAAGAATTGGGAATTCATTTGGAATAACGCCCTTAAGTGAAAAAATTTTGACTGGTCTCCTAACCAAGTACGACAAATTTATAATTATACTGATCTGACCAATAGTAAAAGACTCATGTGCATTCTTAACAAGCAGATTATCTGCAAATAATATCTATATCTTGTATTATTTTGTGTATTGCTTTTTATTGCCCATGTGTATCTCTGTTTTACCACTACCGCTTCTTGGTTATTTGTACTTGCACTTGTTGTCATCCGTTTGCCAGCTTTCTGCTTATATTCGTTGATTATTAGCCCAAAGGGCGTTAGCCCAGAAGGGCTATTCATTTCGTTTTCGCATTTTGCGCCAATTCACTTTCTGCTTTGATTCACTCTTCAAACTGTTACCACCAAATATTACAGCCCCGTATTAAAGGTATTAAATAATGAAGAATCTGCATAAATGTATATATGTTTCTAGCAATGTGATAAAACACCGGTTCCTAGAGCCATCCAGTTTTGAATAACGTAATCCTCCACTGAATATGGGCATCTGGAAGCACTAATTTGGAATTTGTTTTATTATTTATTTCATATTTTGTCATACATTAAAGAATTTTTGATTAACAAACTCGAGGATTTCAAAGCGAGAAATGGCAACACGGTGCGGGAAAAAAAATAATTTTTATCTCCAGCGTGAGGAAATTATAAAGATATGCTCATTTTAAAATTACATTGCAATATGGCTCTTGAATTGAATTTTGTGTTTTAAGTGCGACGAACATGATATTTAATAAATAAAGGTAACACACAAAACGTTAAAAAAAGCTTGTAAAATCTGAAAGCTTCCAGATTAATTTACGAAAAACATGTTATTAGATCTTTCTCTCCAAAGTTAATTTACGAAATTTAATTAATTTACGAAACACATGTTATTATATCTTTCTTTTTTAAGTTACACTCATTTATTTAGCAACTTTTAACTCAAGTTGTAGAAGGTGTATGTAGCTCATTGTGCGCTGGCACCCTGGCGTTTAACGCCGTAACTCCGGAAGCGAAGTACCAGAGAGAAGGTTTACGTCACTAACCATAAAATCGCTCCTATTTCAAATTCCTTCTGAAACTAAGAGAGCTTTCAAAACGAATTCCTTCTTGAAAGGGGTTTCTTTAGCAATTATTCGAGCTATTCAAGAAGTGAATAATAGTACCAATATCCATAGGTGACCACTATCTGCTCTACAGGAAATATGAGAGTGATAGTAACCGGCAGAAATGGCATTAACTGCAATTTTGTTTGTTACTGTGACCATAAGCTCGCGGAGCACAGTTTGAAAACGATTAAATTATAACGCATATAATAAAAAAAGAAAAATCTGAAAAGTTTTAAAAACCTTCACCCAAAATGGTTTACTAAGGTTTTTTACGCTTTCGCTGAGCTTGCAGTGAGTCTACCAGCCTGCTGTTACGCTCACTGTATAAGGTATATCTCCCACATTCTTAGCGTGCCTTCGTGGTGTAATGGTCAGCACACTAAGCCGGTATTTCAGAGGTCCGTGGTTCGATCCCCGGAGAAGGCATTGCATATTTTTCATCTTTCTTGTTCCAAAAAAATACCTAATGTCTCTACAGTGGCGCCCGAACTAAAAGGGTTGTGGATGTGATGACTCTCCACACCCAGGATTTGGCGACTAGGTCCCCTAAAACCCTAGTCGTTATTTAAAAAGGGGAGTATATAAGGTATATCTCCTACATTCTTAGCGTGCCTTCGTGGTGTAATGGTCAGCACACTGAGCCGGTATTTCAGAGGTCCGTCGTTCGATCTCCGGCGAAGGCATTGCATATTTTTCATCTGTCTTGTTCCAAAAAAATACCTAGTGTCTCTACAACTGCTACTAAGTTTTTTTTATATAGCTTTATTATTAAGCATCATTTTCTGCGCACTTACGCCGTAGATAACAATGTTTTAATCCGTATAATGTTGCAACTGCTCGCTTTCAAATCGTTGAGTTCGTTAAAAATGTATTAAAGTTTTACAAAATACGAAATATAAAATTCAAAATTCGGGGTTTCAGGTGCCCGTATTCGGATGGAGGACTACGTTATTCGGAATTTGATGGCTCTAGATACTGTTGTTTTTCATACTGCGAAAAACCTGCATATATTCATGCAGATTCTTCTTTATTTAATTTCTTTACTGAATGTAATACGGAGCGGTAATATTTGGTAGCAACAATTTGAAAAGTGATATAGCCGTTTATGGGGATTCAACGCAAAATGCCGTTTCGAGACTAACGTCCCTTTTGAGCTAATAATTTAAAAAAATTAATTAATAATTCATATAGAAATGTATCATTGCATGATATCTATTTCAAAATGCAATTTTATTTCCAAAATTTAACTACTGTTTGTTGCAAGTCTCATTTAAGATGGCGGAGCTTTGCGACCTTCAGCTTGACCATCCGTAGACTGAAACTTAGCTGCTGTGCCTTTGGTACGTACTTTATCAGTTTAGAAGCAAAATAATCAACCAGGTGCGTAGCTTTGAGCTTCGGAATTCGTTTTCAAATCATTGTTAGCTTAGATAACAGAAGTAGTTTTATCCTTATAAAATCTTTAATAAGGAAAATCATCAGTTTTAGTTTCAATTAAAATTTGAATTGAAAAATTGAAACGCCAGGATTAACTAATAAATCCTAATTCAATTTGAACCTGGCTTCTGTGTTGAAGGTTTTGTAGTTGTACGGTAGTTTGTTGCCAATTTAAAATAACTCTGCGTAATACAGCCATTAAATAATTCAATAATAGTACATGCAAGAACAGTATACATATAATGTGTTAACTCTAAATATAATTTTTTTATATTTAGAGTATAATATATAAGTATCAGTGTTTAGAAATTAGAGAAACATATTTCCTTCAAAAATCGATGTTCTTTTTAAATTGATTAATAAAGGAAAGAGAGAAACTACCTTAGTGATTTTGAAATAATTGTGAATGAAGCAACTGAATAGAATAACCATCATATTTAAGTCGAATATATTTCGCTAAAATATTCGAAATTCGAATACCCCCCTAATGATCCAAAATTATTGGTTACCTAATTCGATACATTAATGGTTGTCCCAGAGGAGTGAAACGTTTGAATCAGAATCTAGAACTGAAAATAAAGCCGAAACTAAAAATTACGAACCTTCTTTTCATCAGACAAAAAGGTTTGTATTTAAATGCAACTGTTAAGTATTCAATTTCTGATCTACTATTTATCATTTATGAGTCATCTATAATTTAAAGTAAAAATTTTGAATCTTTTATATAGTGGACTCTCGATTTTTTGGACTTGCGCGATCGCTAGAAAAAGTTCATAAAATCGGAAACTCACAAATGAGAAAATTATAAACTGTTCAAACTGTGATTGCTATAACTCGTAAACTGGAGATTCATAAAAAGATAGAGTCCACTATATAAGTTAAAAATAGCTTTCGTAATATTCATTCGTAAAATTTAACTTAAATAATACAACAAAGAAAAATAAATGAAAAATTACCTTCTGCTAATTTTACAGAAGTAATTTTCAAAAAAATTGAAGGATGACAACAATGTTAAAAAAAATTCAGAATCTTTGAAAAGCTTTGGAAATGTTTTCTATTTTCCTGTTGTTGAGCGTAAAAGATTCAAAGCAATGATAAAAATGACAAACATATTGCTATTCAGGGCTTTATAAAGTCTTATTGTTCTACCTGATATCTTGAAAGATAGGAAAGGTATCCGGAACTCTCATTTGTGGAGTTTGCTGATAAGATCTGTAAAAGGTTATGTACTTGTTAAGCCTGTACTAAATAAAGCTTTCACTTAACGCTTCATAGTAACATAATTCAATAACTTTGCGAAATAACTTAGGTATAGACTGGTTTAAAAATTTAGCTGTAATAGGGGAAAATATATTAAAAATACGAAATCTCCTCTCTTTTAATGAGTAAACAATTCATTATAAAAGACTTACCGTTCTTCTTCGAGCAAAGCAGCTTTTATTACCAGATAATTCTCAGCTTTTCTCGGCTTTTAGTTATAGAGCCAAGGCCATCTTGATAGGAGATCATGATGATTATTTCAAGATGACCTTCGTTGAGCTTCAGCCATGTCCTCCTTCAGGTCAGTAAAATGATGCAATGCATATAATAGCAGTGCAATGCTTCTATAATAGCAATGCAGTGGTGCTGCATAAATAGTGATCAGATTCCAGGAATGGATATAAATATTTATTAATTTAAAAATATGATAATGATTGTTTTATATCATTTCAAATAGGATAATCTTATATTACTATGAGATAATTTAAAATATCTGTTATGTACACCCCATGACTTTCTTGTACGGAATATTAAATTATACGCATTTTTTCTTGCATTTCATTTAAACGTATTGGATTGAATTAAATTTACTTCGTCGATAGTGCACAAACCGCAATAGAATAAACGCACTCTTTAAATTTCACTATATTTGTTTACCATAGTGATTCTCTGGTGCTAGGTTCATTTAACAGCGTTACATCTAATTCATTTTATAATTCAGAATGCACAAAAATCATTCTATCATTTGAAGAATTATCTAATCGTTGCCACATGTTCTATTCAAATACTATGATAAATCTAAAACGATGTATAAAAGAAATTAAACAAAAAAAAAAGAACAGTTTTTCACAGACGATTCAGTATTCCTCATTCAAGTAATTCAGTTCTCACTTCGTTACAAGGCAAAAATACATAAAAACTCAAAATATCTATATTAAAAATTACGAAGTAAATCTTACACAATTATATCCTCGAATAAATTCCAGAATGGATTAAGCATGATTTAATTCGCAATAATAAAAGTAGGCGTTAACTTTGCTTTTCCGAAGCTTAGTTTCTCTAGAATGGCAACAAATCCACTATTCCGCTAAAATTCAAATATAAACAAATATGGCTGCTATGGTAAAAATAATTAGGCTTAGCAGCACGAAACAACTTTTAAATTGTTGATAATTCTACAAATATTGCATGCACTTGGTACTAAAGGCATAAAAACCTTAACCGGAAGATAAGAACGACATAATTCAATCATTTTTAAAGCAAAATATGCACAATTTACCAACATATAAGAATAAAAATCTGAGCTCACTGAGCTGAGTAACAGAGTAAGTATATGTATATTTATGTACCTTTAGTGCCGTCGATTGCAACCACAAAGGTACGTGCACATCTACGTGTTATATCAGTCCTATATACAAAATTTCAACGTTCTGAGGCTACTCGTTTTTGAGTTATGCGCCATATATGCATACATACGTACGTACGTCCGTGAAAAAAATCTCTTCTGAATCCATTTTAAATCAGTTTTATAATTCGTTTGGGGAAATAGACTCCTTTATTCTGTCCTTACGTACAGATGTCAGGCAAAAACATCGTCAAATTGCATTCGATTGCGATCAAAATTGGATATTTTCATTAAAATATGGCCCCGGGAATTTTTCGTGATTAGAATATTTCCTTTACTTCGTACAAGGAAGGGAAAATATATTTTTGGATCAGGCAAGCGTATTTTCTTGTTTTACATTCGTAATAGATGGGCTCAATTTACGGTGCTATAGTAGGAAGCAACTGGCAAGCAAGACTGGCAGTATTCTGATACAAATCAAAATTCAAGTTCTTATTAATTTATTTAATGTTTTGCGTAAGCAGACTGCTAGTAAGAGAAACTTGACCTTTATTATAACTGCGAAATGGTTACATGTAATTAATGTAATCTGAAAAGAAATGGTCTATTTCAGGGGTGGGCGGACACTTTTCCAGGGTACGGGTTACTTCCAATTTTTTCAAGGTGTTGCGGTCCACCGGTGGCTTAGGTTTGGTAATCTAAAAAAATGATCCACAATATTTATTATAACGTAATTATAAATACGGAATATATACTTACCTACCTAACCATATTAATGAAACTAAATATTACTCTGCTTATATATTAGAATCAACTTTAAAGAAATTATATGCGTCAAAGTATAAATTTATTCTAAATGTTCTAAAACTCTTTTCCCCATCTTCAAAAACCGCACTAAAGTTGTAATTGTTTTCGCTGACAATGCAGTTGTTCTGAATTTATATCACACTAACTGTCACTGTTTCATTCTTTGGTGCCCAGAAAGAGAAGAAGGCAGTTTGATATTCCGTATCTCCACGAAGGCAGTAGTGGCAGAGCGGTTAAAGGCTGCTGAATCATGGGAACTCGACCCGAGCCTGATCGCAGGCTAACAAGCTGACTGTATGCTTGGTTTTCGTGGTTTGTACAGGAGGGACCTGTAGCTGCCCTCGAAATCGACTGAGTGTTTTAATAAATGTACTCCAAATACAAGGTTGTTTCAGCGATTTTGATTGTCACATTGGCGTATTTTTCTTCTATTCTAAGCTTTATAATTATTTGGAACGCTAATTATGCTTGATAAATATGTGCTAAATTTTTAAAAATCAATCTCAGTTTCAAAAATAAAAATACGTAAAAATTCTAATTTGTGAAATGAGGCGCTACAACTAGCTTTTTCTTGACAATTATACATGCTGCGATAGCCAACCATTGTTAAGTTTCTGTAATCGTCCCTACTCCTCCGGATGTGGTCAAGGGGACAGCCGGGAGTGCGTCATACGAGGGAGAAAACCCATTTGGGTTGGCCTATTTCTTATAAGGTCCATGTTCGGAACCTAAATCCTGAGAACTGAAACCTTCCTAACCTAAGCAAAAACCTTTCTCTTGACAGACTGCTTTATTGGACAAATGCGCACTTTTAGCTTGAATCTCTGTGCTGCTTGGACGCTATTTCGCTGAGCTCTTTTCTTATTGCAATAGTATCATAAATGTAAATATTCTGGAAACAGGCGCGATTAGAGTGCCAAGTAAATTCTGACCACAAATGTCAATTTAAATGAAAATGGAATTTAATCCCCCCTCGACTTCTTCCTCTTCAATATGGATCTACCTGCTTCGCAATTAGTATTTCTGCGTTTCTATGTCTCAATGTTCCTACATCAGTACTTTAAAATTTTCGGATTGCTTTTATTACATATATATATGTTTTTACTTCCTTGTACGATATATTGTAATCATGAAAAATTCCGGGTAGCATATTTCAACGAAAATATCCATTTTGACGGCTATCGAATGCAATTTAATCTCTGTTTTTGCGTGACATCTGTACGTAAGGACAGAATAAAGGACTCTATTTCTCCAAACGAATAATGCAACTTATTAAAAATGGATTCAGAAGAGATTTTTCATGGCGTCTGTACGTACGTATGTACGTATGTGTGCATTTATCTCGCATAACTCAAAAACCAGTAGCCGAACGCTGCAATTTTGTATATAGGACTGCTATAACGTGTAGATGTGCGCATCACTTTTTGATTGCAATCGCACCAAATGTGCGTTTTGATGTGCACATCGAAAGTACATATATATACCCACTCTGTTACTTGGCTCAGTGTGCTCATTATTTTATACGAATACATTTTCTACGAATTAAAAAGGAAGTATTGTAATCGCGAAAAATTTCGGGTATCATATTTCAACGAAAATATCTATTTTGACCGCTCTCGAATGCAATTTAACGATGTTTTTGAGTGACATTCGTACGTAAGAACAAAATAAAAGCATCTTTTTTTCCCAAAAAAATTATAAAACTGATTTAAAATGGATTCTGAAGATATTTTTTCGTGGCGTCTATGCGTACGTACGTATGTATCAATGTATTTCGCATAACTCAAAAACGAGTAGCCTCAGAACGTTGAAATTTCGTGTATGGGACTGCTATAACATGTAGATGTGCACCTCCTATTTTGGTTGCAATCAGCCGCACCAAAAGTGTGTAAGTTTATGTATGTATATATATATCCACTCTGTTACACAGCTCAGTGAGCTCAGTTTTTTTATTCTTATATGTTAGTAAATTGTGCATTTTTTGCTTTAAAAATTGTTGAATTATGTTATTCTTATCTTCGGGTTAAGATTTTTATGCCTTTAGTAAATCTGTATGCAATATTTGTAAAATTATCAACAATTTAAAAGTTGTTGCGGGTTAGCTTAATCATTTTTCTCATGGCGGACATATTGTTTACATTTAAAACTTAGGAGAATATTGGATTTGTTGCCAAACTAGACGAACTAAGCTTCGCAACAACAAAGATAACGCCTTCTTTTATTAATGGAATTAAATCACGCTTAATCCATTCTGGAATTTATTCGAGAAAATAAGTGTTTAAGATTTACTTCGTAATTTTTAATATAGATATTTTGAGTTTTTATGTATTTCTGCCTTGTCGCGAAGTGAGAACTGAAATAATTGAATGAGAAACACTGAATCGTCTGTGAAAAACTGTTTCTTTCTTTTTTTTTTTTTCCTCTTTGTTTCTTTGTTTAATTTCTTTTACACATCGCTTTAGATTTATTATAGTATTTGAATAAAACATGTGACAAAGATTAGGAAATTCTCCAATTGATATACATATTTTTTGTGATTCTGATGAGTTATAAAATGAACGAGATGTAACGCTGTTAAGTGAACTTAGCGCCAGAGTGTCGTTGTGGTAAACAAATATAATGAATTTTAAAGAGTGCATTTATTCTATTGGGGTTTATGCGCTATCGATGAAGTAGATTTAATTCAGTCCAATAACTTTAAATGAAATTCAAAATGCGTATAATTTAATATTCCGTACAAGGAAGCCATGCGGTGTATACATCAGATTTTTCTTATATTTTGGTACATCCTGCATTTTTTGCTTTAAAAGTGATTGAATTATGTTGTTCTTATCGTCAAGGTTTTTATGCCTTTAGTTAATCTGCATGCAATATTTGTACAATTATCAAAAATTTAAAAGTTTTTTAAGGGCTTCTAAGCCTAATTTTGTTACCATAGCAGCTATATTTGTTTACATTTGAAACTTAGCAGAATAGTGAATTAATTCTTTCTGCAGGTTCAGTGTCTTTTTGCCGAGTGGGACCAAAAGGAAACTTTTAGTTTTGTGTACCGAAAAATCTGCCTTCTTGCCTGCTGGCCGAATTGCTGAAGTGTAAAAATTGTCTTTTAATTGTTTTTAACTGTAATTGATGTTTTATGTTTTTCTACATCTTTCAATTTTTAATGAAAATATTTTGAGGTTTCATGCATTTTTGCTTTGCCCTGAAGTGAGAACTGAATTAATTGAATAAAAAATATATCTTAACGAAATTCAAGGAAATAAGTGTTTCGTATTAGCAGCAAATATTGTCGCTGGTCTATCTCAGACAGAGAAGAATGTTTCCGAGTAGCGCATGCGCTTAGGTAAGCGGCGCTGAATGGTCTGTGAAAAACTGTTTCTTTTCTATTTGTTTAATTTCTTATACATCGTTTTATATTGTTATAGTATATGAATAGAACATGCGGCAACGATTAGATAATTCTTCAAATGATATAATTTTTGTGCATTCTGAGTTTAGAATGAATGAGATTTGACACTGTTAAGTGAACCTAGCGCCAGTGTCGCTATGAAAGCATTTATTTTATTGTGGTTTATGCGCTATCGACGAAGTGGACTTATTCAATTCAATAAGTTTAAATGATATGCGGGAAAAAAAGGCGTATAATTTAATATTCTGTACAAAAAAGTCATGTGGTGTACACATCAGCTTTTTTAATTAAGGTACTGTAATACTGGTTCATAAAATCTAACGCTTTTGCTCACTAGACGCAGATAATATATATATAATTTTTGCATACAACAGGAAATCCAAGCATTAATCTCATTCACTATAATGCGATGGTTTGGAATGGATAACTTAAAATTAAGGCAAAGAAGGGGAAAGCTGTGTTGCAGAAGGTGTATTGCAACTTTAACCAAGAATATCGCGAGCAGATGGTGTAGTTTGACTTCCGCAAACGCAACCTTAGTGGAACTCTGCCAAAACGTTTAGAATTGTCCAGAAGGGAATTACATGAGGTCTTCGACAGAAAAAGGGAATTTACTACCGAAAGAGGAACAGTTCCCGCGTAATCGATTGATCCTATCGTCAGCTGTCTTTCGCACCTTTGTTTCATATTCACAGCAATAAACGCGAAGATTTGCAATGATGTGCAACCTTGGAATTAAAGATGTTGAAACTCTTTTTCATAACATATGAATTTTATGCGAAAAGTGCATATTTCATTGCTTATTTTTAAGAACAGGATCACTAATCACTAAAAATAATGGAACTATATTTTTTGGCAAAAGAATTCCTACTGAAGTTTTTTTTTTAAAAAAAAAAAGGCCATTATGTTTCCATCCCGTCTGAAAGGGATTTTCCCTGATCATAGTTGATTTAACCTGACATTTGCCAATTTTGTGATCTTTTCTAAAAGAATTTTTTTCATTCTTTTTATCTAAAATAAATTACCCTTGTCTTCCCGGATATATATAATAATGCATATATATTTTAGGTTAAAAATGAAAGAAATATAACAATTATTTATTATAATCTAATTATTATAATTAATTAAATAACATAATTATCATTTATTATCGTATAATTTTTGTAACTAAACATTACGAAATTTCTTTTTTCAGTGTGTATTAATGAACATACATGATAATCTCAGTGATTAAAAAGATGTAAAGTAATTAATAATAATAATAATTAGTATAATTACAATAATTATTTATCATCGTAAAACTATTATAATCAATTATGATAATTGTTATATTCGAATTCATTGTAATGACAGCATAATAATGAAACTTATACAGGAAAATATCGTATAATTTTTGTAAATAAATATTAGGAAATTACTTTTTTCAGAGTGTATTAATGAGCATACATTTTAGCTCAGTGATAAAAACGATGTAAAAGAATTGTATAATAGTTATTTATTACACTTTAATATAAAATTATTTATATACAGCAACATTAAATTTTGAAAACACTCATATTTTTACCAGTCTATAAATAAATAAATAAATGTTAAAAATTAAACTCAATGTAACCAAACAGTTAATCACAAATGATGATCAGCATAGTTATCTTGCAATGAAAAGCAAGAGGGAAAAATAAGAGCGGAAAAAAAAAAAATACTTACTGCATAATTCAGGTCCATCCACTCTATTTCGTAAATAAATCGGTCCCAATGGCGCATGCGTTGTTGTGGTCATGGTCGCCAATATCGCGAATCTCATCAAGGCTTGCTTTAGACATGAAATCTCATACCTCTCTTTTCCAGCACTGGACTCTCGAGAGGGCTTTCCTTTCAACAGCAAATGTCCTTATTTTACAAACGCAGTATTTGAATCGGAGTTCCAACAGTGATATACTCAGTCTCCACTAAATAGTAATATTAACGGGCCTGTGCGGTGGTTTGTAATCGAAGCTACTGTATCTTAACGTCTGCTTGTACACAGAATTTCAGAAACTAAAACACCAGAAAACAATCATACGCAAATAGAAAGTTATAAAAAGGAAAATGAAACACAAAAGGGCAAAATATAGGCGTATTGAGTTTGTAGTACGAAGAGGAGGTATAAACTAATATTTGCACTAACTGACAACAGCCGCTCTGATTGGTCTAGTTGTTAGCGCTGTGGCTGCCGTATCGTTGGATCCGGACTCGATTTCAGCAGAAGACTGGGCTGTTTATAAGTGTATAGTGTCTCTGCAGTATAAGGACATTTTAAATATTGGGGAGTCAAAAATCTTCTTGAGAGGTTTAGTGGTAGGGAAAAAGAAGTGGTAGATCATGGGATTCGTGCCTTGAGTATCTCTGTCAAAATTGGAACAGAAGATCCCTGCTGTCGCTGGTGTATATCGGTTGCTCCATGTGGTGCACCCTAGACACCTTCGTGATGAGACGGTTAAATAACCGATATGCATCAGCCATTCCTGAAGAATGCATGAAGTTGCAAGTATCCAGCCATTTGAAACAACAACAACTAACTCACAACAATATATATGTATATTTCATGTCAAATTTTAAATATAGCGGAATGGAAGTTTCTAGCTCTCATTCTAATTAGTTTTAATGAAACAGAGGCCAACTAGTGGCCGATTAATTAAAGCCCGAAAACAGTAATTGTTTATACCCGGTTCAATTCTCGATGTCTGAACTCTAATTTTTTAATTAATTAATTAATTTATTTATTTATTTATTTCTCGCTGTATAATGTTTTCGTATTTTCCTCATGTGTAACATAAATACGAATTAATTTACCTTAAAAAGTTCTTTGAAAGGTATCCTTTCTAATACGTAAATATTCTTAGTGTGCTTTGCCAGATTCAAATAATCCAGTCAAAATTTCCATGAAACAGAGCTTATCAAGACCATAGCCCAGCGGCTTTTGGTTTCGCCTACAACTGTTTGCTCTTTGCAACGGAAAACAAGTGTCATTACAGCTGTTCGGGAGAAAAAACAATTCTGGTTACAATTCATTACTGCCATTTTCTTCCAAAGCATTCATTGTCTTGCGACTTACTTAAATAGTCTCGTGCGCGTCTGAAGAGAATTCGAAAACGAGCTGAAGACCAAAAGAATGGTTAACCTAAATGGAAACAAGTAACAAAAGTAAAATAAACCATAATGTTCTTAAGGAATTTCTCTTGTATAATTAAATTACCAAAATTTCTAAAAAATTTGAATTTATTATAATTACTATACCCAACTTTAAACCTGTAGTCTCCATCTTAGAGAAGACACGACGAAAGAGTCCGAGGGTTGATTATTTTACTACATTTGCATTTGGATCATCTGAAACATACTTCTGGACCTAAGCTCACTACAATTTTCGTATCATTGCCATTTTTCAGTGGCATTTTATATAAATGGATGTTCTTGTTATGAAGCACGCATCTCTTGAAATCAGTTTAAGGAGTTGAAGCAACGCAAGTTTCAGGATTAAGCAAAAAGTACCTAGTGCTTACCTGGATAAATGCTCCTGATAGCACAAGTTGTAGAAAGCATATTCCAAGACAAGAAGAAATTCTGTCCTCAGGTCTTTACCAATAAAGACTATAACAATATATGTTTTCAGTTGGATACATTTCAGATTTTTCTTTCTTTCTCTCTTTTTTAATTTTAAGAATATTTAAACTTCTTGTGCACCACATAGTATTGCAAGAGGCTTCTAGAAGTAAGTAAAAAAAACACAACACGAAATAAAATAAAGTTCATAGATGAACGAAAGAAATAAAATACAGAAAGAAAAGGATGCCATTTTATATAACAAGCACATGGAGAGGTAGAGGAAATTTAATGTTTCAAAGAATTTAATTGGGAAATGAGTTCTTTTCTTCTTTCCTTAAGCTTTGTGCACTTGTTCATTTCAGGGTTGGAACGCACTTATTTATTATTATAATTTACAAACGACGGTTACTGGATTAAACTGAGAGTTACAAAAAATACGTTTCATCGCAAAATAATTTTATTTATTTTTCACATAAAACATAGTTCAGTTGAATTTATTTTGCACATCATGCATGTTGCGTGCACATCAGATCTCTAATTTTTCTTTAAGAATGTAAGTTATCGCTTGAAATTAATCATCTTTCTCTTCTGCTTCTTCCTGTGCTTCCTCTTCCTCTTCCTTAGTTTCTTCTTCATCTTCCGCGTTTTCTTTAGTATCTCCTTCCTCATCTTCTCCTGTATCTAAATGAGAGGCAAAAAGAATAAAAATGAAACAAAATATGCCACTTCCAATATGTTTCCACTCAGGAAGACTCAGCGATCAGTTAGAAGGATAACAACAAAAAGGGTGTGTAACAGAGAAAACAGAACCAGGAGATTCAAAAACACGAATTTTCGAACATTTCCCTCCATTCTTTTGCTTTACCTTTTGTTCTTTGATCATTCTAATCTAAGCCTGACAGTTAAAGGGTTTAACTTAACACTCTGGGAATATTAGTTTTCTCGCCGTAAAATAGATATGTTTGTTAAAAAAAGGGGCAATTTCAATCATATTTGAATCATCAGAATCACTGCGTGATAATCATTCTGGTAATCATCAGAGTCATTGCGTAGTGCGCCATTAAGAGAAATCTGCTGGAATTTTCATACAATCACTGCACTGCGCGCTTTCTGGAAACTAATTTTTGAATCGTCTCGAAGATTCTGGATACAGATCGCCTATTTCTGATAAATCAATGCTGTTTTTAGGAGTTCATAACCATAATATTGTTACGAAATGTCACTGCTACTAACTGTCCAGCGCGGTAAGATAGCTTTCTCGCAAAGCAGGTTTAATGTTGCCAGGAAATGCAAGGAAGGGCAGAGTTGCCATATTTGGCGAGAAATCGCTCGTTTGGAGATATGCTATGGACGGATGGAGAACCTTCTGGAATGAATTCTTACTGGTTTAGCAGAGAATGTTCGCGAGCACAAGCCAAAAACTATATAAACCCTGCTGGTACGCGGAGCGTAAGTCTGTGCGTAGTCTAGTGCCAAGATGGTCGTCGAGAGCATCGAGCGAGTCTCTAAGTGTATCGCGAGGCAGTGCATCATCGAGTTTTATCTTAGAGTGTGTTGAGCTTCGAGAACGACCGAACCGAGTCGGGAGCTGTACTCTAGTGTATCATCGAGTGCATCGCGAGTTGTAGCGTGGAGAGTCTCAAGAGTAAGTAGAGTTCCGAGAACAACCGAGCAGAGTCAGCTGCACTCTGCTGCTTTGTCGTGAAACTGTCTTCACCGTTATAATCTGATATTCTGAAGGCTGTGTTACTGATTATTCCAGCGTGTTTATAGTAGTTCTTCGACAACTGTAAACACGTGATTTTGGAGCTGTCTTGAAAAATACTGGCCAGTAAAGTGTGTCTTGATACTTCATCAAGCGTCGTCGTTAATCACTCAATCCACGAACCCTTTAACGTACGTACGAAGAAGAGAAAAACGTAACAATATGCAAACTCTGCTGTACACGCGATTGCAGTTGTTTACTAGTCGAACTTGTCAGCCAAAAATTATGAGTTTTGAACTGTTCTTAAATGTGTTTTGCCAAATTATGATAAAACAACTTCATTAATCAAATGGTTTAGCTATATTCTTTATTAATTACATTTGATTTCTGTCTTCTAAATAAATATATTTGTGTTTTTTGAAATTATTATTAAATTTATTTTACCTCATTTTCATAAGAGAAGTTTTTTTTCACTTCTTTTAGCTCTGTTATTTGAAGGATTTGAGATTCGAAAAATTCGAGAAATTTTAAAACGTGGATTTGAGAAAATTCAGAATTTGTTTCATTTCTAATTTTTTCATTCTTAGAACTACTCGAAGATGTTATTCTCTGCTATCAGCTATTAAGGATATGATTACATTTCGCTGCATTAAGATGCAATGGTAGATTAGATGCTTATGTTAGTAACAACTGAGATGAAGAACAGTTATCATAGAATCAAATGGAAATTAAGTTATTGGAAAAAATTCCGTAGTTTAAGGGCATAGATTATACTTAGTTCGGTGTGTATTTTCCTTGATCTCCTTCGTAGTGCTTATCGAAACTAGCAAACCCTGCTTGAATATAATGCCAAATACTTTTGCAATGACTCCAAAGTTTTATGACTAATTCTTTTAAAATCAAATCCCAAGTAGAGTCTACCAAGAAACAACTGACAACATTTTGTACTATGACATCTCAACTTGCTTCTCCTAAATGGTCTATTTACAGACAGAATTTTCTATGCGATGAATCGTTTGCTTCGTTCTTGTGAAAATATGCTGTCATGAACCCGAAAGCTGAGCAAAAATTATCAATAAAACATTTCTGTAAGACGAGAAAATCTGAATAACGGCGACATTTGAAATGTTATGTTAACGTGCGGAGGTCAATAATTCATTATACAATAATTTCATTGGCATGGATGATCTTATAACAGATGCGAAGATGTTCATGATGAACTTAGGAGTGGATGTCCGTCACAGTCTCGAAGGGATCTGAGGAAGTTCCACAACTGTTGCTGGAAAATCATCACCATCGAATGACTGCTATTGAGCTTAACATCACTCACTACTCATAAAGCTGTCTTGAACGATTTTGTCCCTCGTATATTGACTGCAACCCTTATTCATGCCGCTTTTGATCCAACTGACAGATAGTATTCCTGAATTTTCCAAACAAATTGTGACTGGATAGGAAACAAAGCTTTTCTTATGATCGTGAGACAAAACGGCAACCATTTCATCAAGCCCAGAGAAACTTCTTTTTCAGAAACCTCGAGTAAACATTATGGTGTGACTTTTTCTGATTAGAGAAGATTAATTCACGAGGAATTCGTTTTGTCAGGGATAGACAGTAAACTCCATGTTGTATGAAGAAGTAGCACACAGATTTCTAAAGAGAATTCGCGTTAAGTCTGAAAAAAGGCTTAATCGAATATCGGATTTCTTTTAAAGTATTTTACAGAATTTTTGCCTAAATAACATTTGCAATAAGTGATCCATATACTTAAATTTGGCTTTCTAGTTTGCCAATGACTTTAGTGAACTCATGAGATTAGATTTCTGTGTATCATTTTTGCAAAATCCTCAATGATTTTTCAAATCTGTTAATTTAGTATTCAGCAAGTTGAGTGGTACTTAAGCTAACTCGCCTGTCAGTTCCAAAGCATTTTAAGAATTTGTGCTACTTAAGCAAATTCGTCTGTAAGTTCCAAAATATTTTAGACCTGGTACAGAGAAGAATTTTGAACACTTGTGTTCTACATAACATTTATTATCTGAGTTTTTTCAAGTAGTTAATGCTTCATCTGCGTTGTTATTAGATTACGAGAATAATAACTAGCTTATCAAAAGAAATAAAAGAACACTATTTTAATAAACAAGGTAATACATGCAATGGGACAGCATATCTTGTTCAGATTAAAGCGGACATGTTTCTCAAAGATTTATGGCAAACCATCTGGTTTTCAAAATACTGAATTCTCAAATCTTCGAAATCAAAGACTTACATTCCTAGTCAAATATTATAAGACAGACTGAATGTAATACGCTGTAAAGATCCTCCTTCTACATCAATACCTTATTTGAATAGTGTATTGTAGAGGGAAAAATTTCGTTGCAGCACTAATTGATGTAATTATAGGAGGAACTGTTCTGATTTTCAGAAGGCTACAGTATGCTTCCTTCGAGAAAGCGATGAATGTATATCATCGTAGATCGAATATATATCATAGTTAGTATATTGCTAATACAGTTACTCCTAAATATTGTGAAGATCATCATTGATTATTTCAAACAGCATAGGTACTATAGTATATGTAACGTAAACACGCATATACTACATTGTAAACATAATATAAAGAGTGGTCATAAAACCTTCTCCTTTTTTTGTATGAACCCTTAGCGTTATATCAGCTCAACCAATCGAAATGAAATTTCACATGTTGTTATTTGAAGGTATGCATTAGAGCTTGTGATAATTTTAAACTATAGTGCTCTCACGGTTACGGTTACAACAAACAAGTTTCGAAATTATGCAAACTGATCAGCTCATTGGGAAAACCATTAATGACATTGGTTTACATATACGTATGACGAAAATTACTAGAGTTAAACATTTGCAAAGAAGAGCATTGTTAAAAGACTGGCAAACTTGACGTTTTATGGCATCTCAGAGGTTTAATGTGTATACGTTAGATTTCAGGTAACCACAGAACCAGAAATCCATCGGTGTGAGATCGCGGGATCCCGATAGCCTCGAAACTGCAAAGTTTTGGGAGATGACTCTATCTCCAAAACGCTGCTACTACACTTGCCCAACATACGCGGCGACGTGTGGCCGAGCACCTTTTTGCATTCACAAAATACCATTAACGACATTTCGCTGCTGCAATTCTGGAATTAGGCAATTCTGCATCATTGCTATATACCGGACACTTGTGATGGAGTACGTTTTCATACTTGTGGAAATGAACTTTTTGGAAGAAGTACGGGCCAAAAACGAATGTGCTTGCCATGCCGCATCACACAGTCACTTATCCTTCATGTGAAGGTGCCGATGCTACATAGGATTAAAGGGACTTTTATGTGCAATCCATATCGAAGAGTTGTTAGACAAACCATTTATCTCGGATAAGTAAAGTTCTACATTGCTTATTTTATTATATACAACTTATGACAAACTTATTAGTGTCGTATCTTATAAATATAATAATAATAGGTAGGACAGGGCACTCTAGAAAGTAAAGCCTTGCTGATCTAGGCTTTAAAATAGCCCTTAACATGGAGTGACGCCTCAGGCTTCTAGAGGCGATTCACGGAGTTGCAGTCTCCAGTTGTCAACTCTAAGCGACAAAGATTAAAAGTCAGGTTTATGCACGCAAGTCATAGCGGTTAGGTACCAACTGGTCACCGAAAAACAAAGATTAATTCAACGTAAGACAATTTCAGTTCCCTGATTTGACTAACGAAGGCGGACCCCTAAGGAAAACCTTTACAATATGTTATATGTAACGATCGCCCAGCACGAAATAGAATTGACAGACAGTCCGTTCACGCTCAACGGACCACCGAAGAATTGGTGGCTCAAGCCCTGTGAAGACAATTTATGTACCTCAGGAGCCGAGTCTGTCTAAGTACAGGTCTTAGCCAGAACGCCGGTGGTTGCTCTTCAGTCGACCCCTAGGGGAAATAGGTAAGATAGTAAATTTATTGCTTTGAAAATTTCAACGGTTATTTTCGTAAATTTTATGGCACTATATGAGATTCCGCTAGTGTCGAATAAAAACGCGATTTTCGAATTTTTTCTGTTATCTTTTATTTTTATTATAATTGATAGATTGTATTTAAATAATTAGCCTACTGTTTGAATTTTGGCCCAAATACACTAAACAAAATCTACTGAAGAAGACTCTTCCAAATCCATATTAAACTTCTGATAAAGGCTTTCCCTTTTGCGTGTGAGTGCCGATAAACTATTTTGATACTGAATGATCTTTTTTTAAAAACGCATTATTTAATGTACAAATTATGTACAATACAGTTCCAATATTTCCAGAAATTGATTGGTTTATAAATGAAAATTTTAATTTAAAGTGTATTATATATTTTTATTAGTTAAAATTTTGTTTGGTTTGCTATTATTCTATGTTTTTCTTCCTTTCTGACATCCCTTTTCCCCGAAATATTAATATAAATCCTTGCCTGCAGTATTGTTAGCATAATCCTAGAGCGCGAAAATTTCTCGAACTTTCACTACTTATTCTCTGATCGTCCTGCGACGCTTGCCTTTTCGAAAATTCCGTAATAAAACTGCTACCTCAGTAACATTTAATTACTTACCGTCTTCTCTTTTTTCTTCTGCCTCTTCAGGTTCGGGTTCCTCTTCATCTTCTGGTTCTAAGATTTCAGAACCCGCTTTGTATTCAACCTCGGTCGTTACAGGCAGCACTGGTGCGTAATGATAGACGGAAAATTTGTAGCCGTATCCTATATACAGATTTTCAAATTGCCTGAAAAAGTTGAGCAACTAGTGATTAATGTTTCTTGAACCTGAACATTAATCTGTTAAAAAGAATGAAAATTTGAACGATTTTCTAAGTTCAATTCAAGTATATGAAAAAAACCAGGAGTTTTTTTTAATATATTGAAGTTTGAGGAATTGAGGAGTTTGTTTGTTTAAACTAAATAGTAAGCAAGCAGTTACTGTTTGAGCACATAATTTTGACAGCAACACTTACTTGCCATCGTAGAAGGTAAAAGCTCCTGGCCAAATATTAGACTTCACTATGAGAAGGGCCATTTCAGTCGCTAATTTAGAACTTAAATTCACTATCCATGGTTGAAGTTTACCAATGCCTGCAAAATGGAATATTTTCGTTAATTTCAATGTAATAAACCAAAGTAAATAAACAAGAATATTCTTTCTTGAGCTGTAGAGATTATTAGACATTTCGTACCAGAAAACGTGAAAAATCAACTCTGCTCTCACTAGGACCCCGATAACGGATTTTTTCACTTTCTTCAGGGATGTGCTAGTCCCTTTTACTACAGCATCATTCAAGGGAAAATGCAGTAATTAATAGACTATTTAATCCTAACTAGCATTTCTCATCCGAGGTTACTTGAAAGCCTGATTCTCCAAGAGAAATCACTCGGCTTCATGCAAAATAGTGAAGAATAAACTGAAAACATAACCAAAACTTAAAAAATTCTAGCATTCTTTCATTGTGCCCCCTTGCGATGTAGTGAATAACACAGCCAGCTAGTGCGTGGAAATTTTCTGCTTTTGTTCCTGAGGTGGCTAACTTTTTACGATTATTTTTCTTGAAAATCCTTATAGCCTCTACAGTACAATACATGAGAAATTACTACAAACATACATTACTACATACGTGAGAAATATGTATGTAGCAATGTTACATGTATGTAGTAATATGTGTTACGAACAAACATACATTACTACATACATACATATACATTACTACACACATAAGAAATTACTACAGTACATGAGAAATTGGAAACTACAATTTTCAGGCATTTCGGTTTACAATTTTCAGGCATACATGAGAAATTACGAACTACAATACATGAGAAATTACAAACAGTTACTATGAAAAGGTTACCTCGTACATTCATTGGGCTTATTTTGGAGTAGGAAACATGAAAAATCATCAGTGCTCTCGACAGAATACAAACGCTGGACCTCCTGATTGCTAGTTAAACATGCTTTCAATTATGTCACGAAGGTACATGATAAGGAATGAGAAAATTTCTTTAATTCTCCCGTTATTTCAAGGGTGACTGGAGAGAAGAAGGTTTATCATCCATCATATTTTAGGCGCCACCTATAGAATCATTTAGAGTTTGTGATTAATTAGCAATGCATTCGAACTTCCACTCCAGATTGCCAGCCGGATATTTTCCATTTACACCACGAAGACAAGAGATAATGAAGGTAAAACTTCTTTACTTTTCTCACTTAAGAAGGCGATTGGGGAACAGGAGACACAATGGCCAATGCCGTTGTTACTAATTTCCATCCATCACATTTAAGTTTGGGAGCCAAATGTGAAGTGATTTAGAAATTTTCAAAGCTGAGAAATACGAAAAAAAGAGCCTCGTCGCCGAAATTCGAACTTTGGACCTCCCGAAGGCTAGCAAGCCGTTCTTTTGATTTAAGCACGAAGATGCATGGTAAAGAGAGGCGTAAATTCCTTACAACTTGAAGCCTGACTATTCCTTCAAATGTTCTGCATGTGTAGAAAGATTGAGAAAAGCTCATTTGATCAAAGTTAATAGCATGCATGAAATAACATGTTCTTATAATCTTTAAAAAAAATAAAGGTTTCATAATTTAAATTACGTCCAAAGTGGCGTTTTTTTAACATTTTGTGTGCTACCTTTATTTATTAAATATCATGTTCTTCGCACTTAAACCATAAAATTCAGTTAAAGAACAATATCGCAAAATAATGTTAAACTGTGCATATCTTGAGACTTTCCTATAAACAGTCTCACGCGCTGGAGATAAAAATGTTTTTTCTGTACAACGTTGCCATTGTTCATTTTGAAATCCTTAAGTTCGTTAATCAAAAATACGTTAAAGTTTTACAAAATATGAAATCGACAATAAAATAAATTGAAAATTTCAAATTTGGGCTTCCAGATGCCCATATATTCTCAGCAGGATTACGTCATTCAAAATTTGACGGCTCTAGGTACCGCCGTTATATCACAATGCGAGAAACATACATATATTTATGCACATTCATCGTTATTTAATTTCTTTAAATATAATACAGGGCTGCAATATTTGTTGGCAACAGTTTGAAAAGTGAACCGACATTTAAAGTTTCCGATTCAAAACCGCAAAACGAAAACAATAGCCCTTCAGAGACAAAGCCCCTTTGGATTTTTTTCCGTGCCACCCTGCAAAGCCTTCAGATATAGGGCTTCATTCATACATCATACGTTTATACCTTTCTAATAATCTGATACACATAAATTTCAGATTTATTGTTACCTTATTATAATGAAAGAAAATTATCACAAAATGCATATCTATTGGGAAATTCAGACCGGATGCAAAAACTGAAATTTTTATAAATCTAGAAATGGATTTAAAAAAACTCGAAGTGGGTTGCTTTTACATTTTGAAAAAAAAAAATAAAAATTTAACATCTCAGGGGAGGACGAACCTTTTCATTCGTTATTGTTTTGAATTTTGATAAGATCACGCCAGCGATAAATAATTGTTGTTGTCAGTATACGACAGATAAGATCTTTCTTTTATCTCCAACATTACAAAAATACGTTGCTCAATATGATGTTAAGTAAATATTAAAAAGTCATTTTACCTGATCTCCTTAGCAACATTTTTGAACACATGTCAAATAGTTTTCGAATAACCTATAAATGGTCGAAATTTTATTTAAAAGGAGAATGTAAATATTGATATGACCTATAATGCTTAAAATTTTTAAAAATAAGCTCTACTTTGAGGTAATGAACTACTATCTAAAGTTTTCAGATTGCGGGTTCTTTTATTTTAAATAATGGATAAGTATTTTCGCTTTAAATGGCTAGCTAGAAAAATAAACATTATTCAATATTAGTAACATTTTCTTCTCGAAAACATAATTACCACTTCCTAAATATTTCTAATACGATTCAAAAGTGTTCTAAAAATTGCGAATAAGGACATTACCATATAGAAAAATTAAGAAAATCAATTTTATTAATAATTAGCATTATTAATAACTTAAAGTAGCATTATTATTACCATAACTAACATTGTTAAAACTACTTAACATTATTAATAAATGAAAATTGTTGGTCTACTTCTAATAGTACTTTATATTTAACAATCATTTTTTCACTTTTTAATACATACTAGCGGGCAAGCCCGCCAGCTGAGCGGGCTGGGCCCGCTTGTTCCTTGGGATTCGAAAG
>KK112252.1:621781-633355 GCA_000611955.2 Stegodyphus mimosarum | reverse complement strand
CAGTAGCATAAGTAAATCAAGTTCAAGTTCAACCAAAACTTGAAAAAAATTCTACTAATTAATAAAAATGAAACTAAAATTTATTAAAATGCATACATGAATGATTGCTGAGTAGGCCGGAGACAGACTTATCAAGGGGTAGTTGCCTCCAATATATATATATATATATATATATATGTTTGTTTAAAAGTTTTAGTTTTTAACAATTTACTTACGTATGTCCTACTTTTTGTCTTTACTGATATTTTTTCAGCAGCTTCATGCACGAAAATATAAGGCATGTTTATAGTTTGTTTTTTAAAAATATTTTGGAATTATATATATATATAATGTGTGTATATATATATATATATATATTACGTATATATATATACACACACACACGTAGAAAGAAATCTAGAACCAATTTATCACAAAGACCAAAAACTGAAACTTATAAGCAATAAATTTCGAAAAAGCCTATAATTGTACAAAAGAAGAATTTAACAAATGTTAAAACTAAAATTCTTCAAACAATTAAAACCTAAGGTAAAAAATTTATGAACAAAAAGCAAAATGAAAAAAGAGGAATTCAATCAATTTCAGTGCCACATCATCAGGAGAAGAAAACATTGAAACCAATTAAAATCGTTCTTCCATAAAAAATCCTTTCTTTTCTTGTATACAGAATTAGTTGATTCACCATTCCAATGCATTTTAATTGTAATAGTTCAACCCTCGAAAATTCTGACCCCTCTTAAAGGCGAAAAAAAAATGGCAAAAATACAAAGTAAAAACATAAAATATCTACCAATTTAAAAAGAGTCTTCTAACTTAAAAAGAATCTTAAGTAAAAATGAAATCTTCTCCTTAAAATGTAGAAAAATTAAAATTCTGCAGTGAAAAAATTTTTGAAATTTAAAATAATCTTAAGACAAAACTTTGCTAGAACCTCTTATCAAACATTAGTCAGAAGGAAGTAAAGTGGCAAAAATGAAAGTAAAATATTGTTGCGCGCGTACGGCTTCGTAATGGATTGAATGCACATGTCGATGAAAAGTTAATAAAATTTATTCTTTTCACAACAAATGAAACAAAATGCTGGAATACTTTTTCAGCGATATTCGTACAATATCACAATATCTCAAACGTTAAACAGAGCTCAATTCAAAGCAAAGAAACTAATTCAATCTCACAGCGAATTCGCTACAATCAATAACAGCATTAAGTAAACAAACAGTTCGCTTAGAACAACACAACTGAACTGAGGTTTTTAATTCGGCTTTTATAAACGTTTTTATCATTCACTAATTGATAAAGCCTATTTTATCAATTTTTCAGAATGGCAACAGCAATTATGAGATATTTATTTATTAAATATTAAATGCACACGCTCTTGTATTTTTACTTTTCGAACGTAGCTTTCTTTTCAAACATCGTCTGCGTTGCACGGGAAAATAAAACAATTTTAATTGCAATTCTAAATAAATAGCTAAATAAATACGAAATCCGTAACAATGCCCCCTTCCCAAGGACTACACGTCCCCGGCAGTACAATAACTGGACAGGAAGCCAAACTCACAACTAAGGCATCAATGTAATAATAAACATTACATTACAATAACAAAATAAACAATAATTGCAATAAGTAACTTTCAGAAGATCAAATACTAAATACAAATCAAATACTATGAAATACTAAATACAGATTAAATATTAAATACAAATCAAATACTACTAAATACAAATCAGATACTATGAAATACTAAATACAAATCATATACTATCAAATAACTAAATACAAATCAAATACTATCATATGGCTAAATACAGAAAGGACCATGGTCTTATACTATTTACAATTACATACACCATGTACTATGGCCATAGTAAGCATAGTAGTAACCTGTCGTAATGAACGACTTTAGGTTTAGAGTTCGATGACTTACGGATCCGAGCCACGACTTCGCTCAGCCTGTTTAGGACTGTTTAGGATTGTAGTTTCGGATAGAGTCCTTTGCGTCCAGTCGGATTCCACAAGCGCATCTTGTCTCCTTCCTTGAATCGATGTCCAGTAGCTCTGGTGTCGTATCAGATCTACATCTTCTCCATCGCCAAGTTGACTCGCTCTCGTGCAAAGTTGGGCATCACTTCAAACCGGGCCTGGAGATCTTGAATGTATTCCTCAGGCGATGAAGGCGCATCCGGAGGGCGACCAAACAAACGATCATAAGGCAGATGAAGGTCACGACCGAAGAGCATCTGAGAGGGGAATAGCCGGTAGTCTCGCGGACAGCACTGCGGTAAGCCAGTAGAAATAGCGGTAACTTCCTGTTCCAGTCTTGTTGATTTCTGGAAACCACTAATGAGAGGTTATTAAGGATGGTTCGGTTGAACCTCTCTACCAAGCCGTCCGACTGGAGATGTAAAGACGTCGTTTCTGTTTTGTCAATACCGAGTAGTTTGCAGCGGTCTTTGATTATAGCTGAGGTGAAATTCCTACCCTGATCTGAATGTAATTGAAGAGGCACTTCGAACCTGGAGATCCAGCGCTGTATCATCATCTCTTCAATATGACACCGTCTTGATCAGGAATAAGCTATGCTTCAGGCAGCTCGGTGAAGAAATCCATGACAACAAGGATGTATTTGTTGTCATCAGCAGTTCGTCGCAGAGGTCCTAAGATGACAAAGGCGATAGGTTGAAAAGGTGCTCCTACATTGTAACGTTCAACTTCTCTCGTTGCAACTCCTGAATTTCTTCGGTCCTTTCCGATCTGCACAGGCATCACAAGATCGGCACCAATTTTTCACTTCATCTTTTGCATTATTCCAGTAGAAGCACTCACGAACTCCGTGCAAGGTCTTCATTATTCCGAAGTGACCTCTTGTGGGTTGCAATATAGTTCTTTAAGGACATCCGGAATCCGGGATCTTGGAAGTATCAGTTGCCATCGGAAAGTCTTTCCATCATCCGATTAGAATTTCCGGTACAAAATGCAGGTTTTGAATATGGAGTGAGTCCCAGAGATCACAACATTGTTTTGACGTAGGACTATAGCTCGAAATATCCTGACAGGTAGGTTTTCTGTTTGAGGCCTCCATTAAATCAGTAATGGGTTTAATGTCACGGTCTTCCAGCTGGTCTTTTCTGACTTGCTTGCGTTCTATGAGTATGGATCAGCCGATGTTGATGTAGTAATTTGTCGTGCGACCGGATTAAACAGCTGGTATTTACCTTCGACCCTGGAACAATATCGGCAGTTTTCTGGGCAAGGCCGCTGTCCGCGTTTCCGCGTGATGATCTCTTTCGATGACGGATAGTGATGTCATATTCGTGGAGTCTCTGTATCCACCTGGCTATTTGACCCTCAGGATTCTTGAAATTTAAAAGTCAGGCCAATTATTCCGATTATTTTATCATTATTATTATTATTATTATTATTATTATTATTATTATTATCCACGATCGGTGCGCAACAGGAATTTTCTGCCGTATAGGTAATGATGGAAATGTTCTACGGCTTTGACTATGACGAGCAACTCTTTCCTGGTGACACAGTAATTTCTCTCCGGTTTAGATAGGCATTTGCTCCAGTAAGCCACTACACGTTCTTGGTTTTTTTTTTCTTGGGACAAAACACCGCCGACACTTTCATTACTCGCGTCCGTGTGGAGAATAAATGGTCTGTCGAGCTGAGGATACATCAGGATTGGAGCAGATGTTAAAGCTTCCTTCAGGTTCTTAAATGCATTCTCACATTCTTTTTGTCCACAAGAACTTTCGCTTGCTGTCTGTCAGCTTGTGAAAGGGTCTTACGATAGAAGAAAAATCCTTCACGACTCTCCTATAGTAGGTACAAAGCCCTAGAAAGCTTCTTAGCTGGAGGACATTTTCGGGAAGTCTCCAGTCTTTAACTACTGACACTTTTTCAGGATGCGTGCGCACACCTTCAGCAGAGATGGCATGTCCGAGAAAAGTCACTTCTTGTCTGAGTAATTTACATTTAGCGGGACTCAACATTAGATTGACTTTTTTTTCGTTTCTGAAGCACCTTTCTAAGATTTTCTAGATGTTCTTCAAGACTGTTCCTGACGATGATGATGTCATCCAGGTATACCAGACAGGCTTCGTAAGAAAGATCTTTCAAAACAGTCTCCATTAGGCGTTCGAATGTAGCCGGCGCATTACATAACCCGAATGGCATCACCTTGAACTGCCAAAGTCCTTGTCCAGTAGTAAAGGCCGTCTTTTCTCGGTCATCAGGATGTATTTCCACCTGCGAATACCCACTCTTTAAATCAAGTGTCCAGAACCATTTGCTTCCAGAAAGAGTGACCGGAATGTCGTCAGTACTAGGTAGTGGGCAACTGTCTTCGTAACCTCGTTCAACCGGCGATAATCAAAGCAAAATCTTGTTGAACCCTCTTGCTTCCTGACGAGGACGATGGGAGATGCCCATGGACTTGCTGAAGGCTCGATGACATCGCTTTCTTGCATGTCCTTTAAAAGTGTTCATAGCTCTTCCTGTTTAAAAATCGGTAAACGTCTTTGTTGTTGCTTGATTGGTGGATGATCACCCGGTATTGATTCTATGTTGCGCCAAACTGGTTCAATCCACGTCCGAAGACGAGCGGGAGAAAACAATTTGAGGATCTTTAATGACATGTCGGGCAGCATTCCTCTCTTCGTCGTTTAATTGCGCATCGTGCAATAACTCCGATGTTATGCTCTCCGCAGATACAGTTTCTGAGATGTTACTCTTTCTTTCAAAGCTGTTTACTGGAGTATATTCAGCAACCACTTCACCTTTCTTAATAACTCTCGCCTTGCCAGTTACTCTGGTAACTCTCCCCGGAGTAACGTTTTCGATAGGTCAACGAGTGCTGAGGCTGGTACTCTTTTCGGGCTGTTACAGTTATTGGAATATTTTATGACGCCGTAGCGGAAATTTCTATTTTCTGTTATAGATCCAGGAAGTAAAAATTCTGTTCTTCCTGGGACTGTGATATCGCGTTGAGTTATGACTTTGTGGACAGATTTAACTGCTTTATCATTAATTCCGAATAAGGCTATGTCCTCAGAGGCAACTATGTATTTCGTTATTTTTAAAGTCTAAGCAAAAATTGTATTTCTTTAGAAAAGCCAATCCTAGTATGCAAGAGTCTGCAATATCAGCCACATGTGCTATGTGATGGTAAGCGGCACTTCCAAACGTGTTTTACTTCCAAGTTTAATTTCACTTAGATTTCGATCTTCTCGCCTGACACAGTCTGGAGGGTACCACAGGGCGGAGTCCAGATGAGTTTGCTTTTCAATTGTTTAGCCACATCTTTTCGACTGATGGTAACATTGACTCCTGTATCGATGGCTATATTACAAGGAATTCCACTGATGTATCTCATGATGAAAAGTCCGTTACAGCCGCCACTCACTGCAGAAATCTGAAGGGTTTTAAATTGGGGCTTTTCATTTTCTAGTAACCTCTGCTTGGATAGAAATTCCCGCAAGATGGCCACTAATTAGTTTCCCTCCTTCTTGATAGGCATGGTTTTAACATCCGTGCCGTGGGGTGTTCTGAAGTTTCTTCGAATGTGCCCTTCAGCACCGCAGTTCCAGCACTTTACGGTCGGTTTCTTGTCACCAATATTCTATCTCAAGGCATTCACTTGTCTGGTTAAATCGTCTAGATGAGCAATCATTTGATCCACTGGTTCTTGTACGTGAGCAGCTCTGATTGGGTGGCAGTCTCTACGATTGGCTTACTGGGCTGCCTTGAATTTCATGGCGTACACTAGAGCGCTTTTCAAGTCCTTGGCATGTTCCATTCGCAGAGCTTTTTGTATTTCAAGATCGCGGATGGTATTGATATAGTACTGCAGGAACAGCATTTCCCTTGTTTCTGTCGGGCACTCCGTAAAGGTGAGGTGAGACAGTCTTTCAACATCCGTAGCGAGCTCCTGGAGTGTTTCCGTGGGCTTCTGTTGACAGGATTTTAACTGAAGTCTGCTGTAGTCTTTTAGACATTTCTCCCAAAGCGCAGCTTCAGTGCGCCGGACAGATCTTCGAAACCTAGCCTTTTGTTTTCGGGAACAGTCTGAAGGATATCCACTGCGTCTGCTTTCAGAGAAGCGGCGAGATGACATGCCTTAGTTTGGGACTCCCATCCATTCGCTTCTACCACTATAGAAAATTGCGTCTTATATACTTGCCAGGAGGTCTTCCCATTATACATGGATAGCTTCAGTGAGGGACAAGTAGGCATGGGTAAAAGTTTAAAACCATCCGAATTACTCTCTCTGTCCCTACGAATTTCTTTAAATTATCAACTTCTTTGGCAACTGCAGAAACCCTGTCATCAGTTTGTTGTTCGATATATCCTTGGATGACAGAAACGTTTTGTTCAATTTGTTGTTCGATTCGCTGTTCGATGGCCGAAACTATTCCTTCGATTCTTTGCTCCACAGCAGAAACTCTCCCTTCTATTTGTTCTTTCACAGAAGAAACTCTTTTTTCAGTTTCTCGAAGTTTATTTTCAACAGCGTCTACTCTGCCTTCCACAGACTCAAATTTCTTTTCTATTATGCCGGTGATCTCTTCTTTAACAGTTTTCATCTCTTCTTTAACGGATTCGTGACGCAATTTTATTTCTTCTTGATCAGCTTCCATCTTTTCTTGAACCGCTTTCATCTCCTCTTTAACGGAATCTTGGCCAGCTCTCATCTCTTCTTTTACTCAGTTGCCGGCCCCTTCCATCTTTTCTTTAAATGCGGGAAAGGCAGACACGAGCTGTCTCAATGGTTCTTCAATGGCTCTAGTGAATGCCATTCAAATCCCATTTCTGACAACAAAAATTGTTGCGTACGTACGGGTTCGTAATGGATTGAATGCACTAGTCGATAAAAAGTTGATAAAATTTATTCTTTTGACAAAAAATAAAACAAAATGCTGAAATATTTCCTCAGAGATATTCGCACAATATCACAATATCTCAAACGTTAAACAGAGCTCAATTCAAAGCAGAGAAAATTAATATAATCTCACAGCGAATTCGCTACAATCAATAACAGCATTGAGTAAGCAAACAGTTCACTTAACAGTAACTGAGCTGAGGTGTTTTAATTCAGCTTTTATAAGCTTTTTAATTATTCACTAGAACATTCTGGTAAAACCTATTTTCTCGATTTTTCAGAATGGAAACAGAAATTACGAGATATTTATTTATTAAATATTAAATGCATGCTCTCTTGTATTTTTACTTTTCCTACGCAGCTTTTTCTTCAAAAGTCGTCTGCGTTGCACGGGAAAATAAAACAATTTGAATTACAGTTCTAAATAAATAGCTAAATAAATACGGAATCCGTGACAATTTTAAGATCTTCCAATTTAAAAAGATTTTATTAATCTAAAAAGAACCTTTAACGAAAATGAAAACTTATGCTTGAAAAGAAGAAAAAATTAAAATCGTACAGTTAAAAAAGTCTTTGAAAGTTCAAAATAATTTAATAGAAAATTTTGCGAGAACCTCATCTCAGACACCTGTGAGGGTGAGATATGAAAAAGCCGTTAGAAATTCCGTTAGAGTTTGAGACGCCAAGTGTTGCCAGTTTGCCTTCTTTGGCAAAACTAAACACAGTAGTTGAACTGTCATCTTCCAAAAGGTAAAATAATGCTGCAATGCAAATAATTTTGAAATTCAAAGAAAAACGTTTTATTTAAAAACTTTTACTGACACTTTGAAAAGGCAATAAAACCAAAGAATTATTCCTAAGTGTAAAAAAAAGTAAACACTCCCAATTGAAAATCCAAATTTAAATAATAAATTAAAATTAAAAATGTTGAAAAAATCTTAATGAAAATGAAGAAAAAAGAACAAAGAAAAGCAGAAAAATGCTAGAACATTATAATAGAGGTACAAATTCCAAATATTTAAAATGATTTAAAAATTGCTACAGACGAAAAGGTGGTCAGTTTTTAATAATTTTAAACTAATGTATGTCTAAGTAGCTTAGAAATTTCCTAATGGCGAATTTAATGCAATGAGAAAAAAATTTGTAATAAAATTATTACTATTTCTTAAAAATTTATTAAAATGTACAAATTTAGTTTGAAGAAAAGGTTTCAGATTTTAAATTACGTCCAAAGGGGCGTTTTTTAAACATTTTGTATGCTACTTTTATTTATTGAATATCATGTTCTTCGTATTTAAACCATAAAATTCAGTTAAAGAACAATATCGCAAAATAATTTTAAACTGAGCATATCTTTAGAACTACACACAGTCTCGCGCGCTGCAGATAAAAAAATTTTTTTTTTCAAAGCGGGCAACGTTGCCGTTGCCCGCTTTGAAATCCTTGAGTTTTACAATTCGTTAAAGTTTTACAAAATATGAAATCGTTAATAAAACAAATTTCAAATTTGGGCTTCGAGATGCCTAGATTCGCTGCAGGATTACGGCATTCAAAATTCGATGGCTTTAGGTACCATCGTTTTATCACAATGCGAGAAACATACATACATTTGTGCACATTCTTCATTATTTAATTTCTTTAAATATAATACAGGGCTGCAATATTTTGTGGCAACAGTTTGAAAAGTGATACAGACTTTTAATGTTTCCTACGCAAAATCGCAAAACGAAAACAATAGTCCTTCAAGGACAAAGCCCCTTTGGACTAGAAATAAAATAAGTCAATATAAAACCTATACAATTTCTAAAATTTCCTTCTTTATCCTTCTCATTGGAGCTTTCAGATAAAAAATTCATACTTTTAAAAAGCTCTAAGGTGTAAACTGCTCCAGGTTTTTAAAAGACTGTCAATGCACTTTATTGGAATTGCATTTTCTTTTAAACTTTTTGTAAGAATTAAGATTTCTTCTTGTTGCATTTCTATTTCAGTTCAAATTTTTTTAATTCTGTAAATTTCGTTAATTATTGTATTTGCCATAACGTTTTTAGATATTTTGGAGTATAAAAGTTAAATTCTCTTCTTTTATCAAAAAGTCTAATTTCTTTAATATTATGTATACTAAGATCCAGATAGTCTATTAATTTTTGATTTTTATTGGTTTTATTAAGTTTAAGACAGTCGGGATAGATGCTGCAATTTTCTATGAGATTATAATTGTTGAAAGTAATAATATCTTTAATATATCTGAAAGTGTGTTCAAGTTTATTGAAATAATTATCAGAAAGGCTTTTAAGAAACTCAAAGTCTTTAGAAAACAAATACAAGTTACAAAGATGAGTAAAATAGGAACTTCCCATTACTATACCTTGTGTTTGCAGGAAAAGAAGAAATTTTGAATGTTTGATGTAGTTATTGTAAAGCAAGAAATGTAGAAATTCCTTCCATTTTTGTAAATCCAGTATATTAAGTATTTCAGGAAAAAATTAACCCCAGAAGGCTTTCGCAAATTTGTTGAAGTGGAAGAGATTTTCAATAGATTCGTAGAGGTTTTCAATGTCATAGCAGTTAAAATTGTGAACTTGTTGATTTTTAACTTTTTAAATAATTTGCAAGTTGTCTTAGATAATCCAGGAGTAGTTTTTATCAGCATTATCTTTATCAAATACTATATTACAAAAAGATTTAAATAGATTGTTAAAAATATTATTAAAATTCTCATTGAAATTTCTAGTACTGTTAGCTATAAATGTAAATTTGACAGGATTTTTATGAAATTTAGGTAAAGCATAAAGATTGGCAAATCTATTGTTTGTAGAGAAAAAAGAAATTTTCCATTTTTTGTTGAAATATTGAAATATTGTTAATAATAGTTCTTTCGTTATTTTCAGAGATAGTATAGATTGTAGAATTTTTCAGATCATTTTCAATCAGTGAATTCTAGAACGTTTTTCATAAAATACTGAAATTATTGCTTGCTTTATCAATTTTGGTAATTCTAAATTTTTTTTATCAATGAAAACTTCAGAATTAAAATTCTCCAGTTTTTAATTCCTTTAAAGCCTTTAATTAATTCAATTTTCTTTTTGCTTCGATTAATAACTTCATTCTTCCGTTCCTTAAGTAGATGAGAAGGCAAACTAAGTTGAGAACTTTCTTTAATTATGAAATTATCAATCTCTGTCGAAATGCTTTCAATGGAATGTAATTTAGAAACACATTTATTTGGGCGTATTTTTTTCCTTTTTTCATAAGTTGTTAAAGTTCCTTATCTTGCACAACGTCGAGATTTCCTGTAATAATATGCTCGTGATGTTCGTCAACAAATGGCAGAAATTTTTTCTCGTTGTAAAATCAAGCGGCAGAAAAGTCTTCTTCATGATGGTTTGAGAGAAAACTATTAAGATTTTTGTTGCATTTGAAGCTTATAGATATTTTAGAAGTAATTGCTGGAAATTTTCGTTGAGCTTGTTGAAATATTTTATGAAGTTGAATATCATCAAAATTTCTATGAAGAAAGTTAATACTACAGAACATTTTTTTATCTTTAGAAGAGCTACAATTAGGGCTTAAAACGCCTACAACATGAAATAAAATTTAGAACTTCGGAAAACTTCGCCAACGTTAATAATATTATATGAATATTGAAGTGTTTTTCAAACAGGCTTTGTAATGAAAATCATTTAATCAAAAGAAGCTGCAGGATTTTTTCTCAAATAACTTGATACTAAATAAAACTGCAAGAAACTACCTTTTAATAGAGGTACAACATTTGCACTAAAAGGAAAAACGGGAATTATTTATAAGCGTTGTAAAACCATAGACACAAAAATCCCTTCTAACCTCTACTTTGTTTTTCTGAATTTAAAAGGCTATTATTAAATTGAAAACTTTTAATTTCCCTAAACGCATATCGAATTTAAACATTCCTACGTCTTAGGCAATATTAACCATATTAGATATTTTTGTAAAACAACTTTCGCAAAAATCACTTTTTCAGACTCTTTTGTTAAGCATCTATCGGCGGTGTGCCGTCAGTGCCACTGATAAAAAAAAAGCCTTTTCTATTGTGATATGCCGGCTCTGCCGCGAATTTTGCTATCAAATGAAGAATGTGCGCAATGCGTAGATTTTAATGGACAATGGATCAAAACACTATGCACTAACATTCTATTTTTCTTAAACTATGCTATGCAACCGGGAAATCGGGACTTATTTTGATTTTTCAATAACTATTCAAAATTCAACATATTTATTCGACTTATGTTCTATAGTTCCATAGTTTTATCTTGAGAAATTCGTAGAAAATTTTGCTCGATTGGGAGAAATATATGCGGCCTGAGACCGCCCCTTATTTTGACCTCCCGCTTGCGGTGCACGAGCTGCACACCTGCTAGGATCGGTCCTGTGTTCGGAATATAACTCACTAGTCCATTTGAAAGATTTTTATATTCCAAAGTTCATCTTAAATACTAGTATGCAAAATACAAAATATTTTATTTCAGTATGATACAAAGTTACACATTAATTAATTTTGATTATATATGAAAGTTTGGCAAAATTTTGGAAACAAATAATTATTCAATTAAAAAAATTAATAAAACTAAATTTAGAATAAATTATTTAGTAGCCCAAACTAAACAAACAGAGAGTAAGAATATAAAATTCTTCACTTAATGATGAATAC
>KK112252.1:577600-619000 GCA_000611955.2 Stegodyphus mimosarum | reverse complement strand
AATTTACCCATTTTATAAGTAATATAAGAATATAATAATTATATTTATATAAACAGTATAAAATTATGTTAAAAATTAATTAATTAATGTAAAAGTTGCAATTTGCAAATAATAATAAAATAGCGTAAAATTAGTACACGTTATACGTAAAAATTTTAATAACTTTCATATTAACAAAATTCTGAATTACTTACTACAGAAGCAATAAAAGATTTATTTTCAGAGAAATAAATGGAAAATAGCTCAGCTGGATTTGAGCACACTATCTGCGAAATCACACAAAATTTAACAGTTCGGTCAATGCGCCAAGGGATTTAGCTAGCTAACTGTTGAAAAATTATTAACAATAGAAAATTATTAACAATTCATTTCTTTCTTCAAAGTTATTGGCATTCTTAAATTGATCAAAGTCCAAACATAATTATTATATTTCCTTTCTTGTTCGTTAAGAAACATAATAATGTTAGTTAACAACATTAAAATAAATAAAAAAAATCTGAAACAGATTTTATATTACGTCAGAGTTTTTTTTAAAATTTACACACATATGCATATTTCGAGAGCATTTGAGCCAATGCCCCTTAAAATATTTTAAAACAGCATATCTTTGAAATTTCTGATAAGCATTCTCAAGCGCTGGAGATAAAAATGTTATTTTCCGTACAGTGTTGCCACTGCTCGATTTCAAATCGTCGAGTTTGTTAATAGAAAATTCACTAAAGTTTTACAAAATATGAAATGGATAATAAAGCAAATTCGAAATTGGAGGACAAAGTTAGATACATACATTCATGCAGATTCTTCATTATTTAATTTCTTTAAATATAATACAGGGTGATAATATTTGGTGGCAAGAATTTGAAATGTGAAGCTGACATTTATATTGAACAGACGCAAAATCAGGGTTCTTACATATTTCTGCATATGGAAATTAAATACTTTTAAGGACTTTTCAAGAACTATTAATGAAAAAAAAAATAAGGACCTATCAGCAAATGGGAACTGGTTTGGTTTGGTTTATTTAATTATGGCAAAGCATGTGAAGGCTATTAGCCTAAGGGGAGGGATACCTACGTGGAGGATTTCTAAGGCAAACTGGCTCGTATACACATGGGGAAAACCACGAAAACGCCCATGCACAAATGGGAACTGAATATATTATTCAATTAAAAATATTATGTATGCCTGGACTCCACGTTTTTAATACCATCCTAAGAATAAAGTTGATCTGTAAGTAGGATGCATTATTATTAAACACGGTTTAATAAACATAATTATAAAACAAATTTGAGAATAAAGTTGTGGGGTTCCACCCTTTTCTTTCATAGTTCAATGTGAGGAACTTATGCACTGATAAGCGAATAATCGCTTGAGTTTGTGAACACAGATGTAAGACTCAAGAAGGGTTAATTACCCTCTATTTCTCAAAATAAGGATGAACACAGTCGGCTCCTATCTCGGAGCGTACAGCAAAGCCTCCACTTAGGCCTGAACTCAAATTAATAAGAATTGAAACTTAACCAATGCTTAACTAAAAGATATAGCTGAATCTATCAGGATTCTAAGTAGTTGGCCTCCGAATCTCAATTACGTAGGCGAAGCTATCAAGGGCCTTAAGTACGGCCGAACGTAGTAATAGCTTACAGAGAGATGTAGCCAAAGGCAAACGCGCGCTAGTCAGGAACTCTGGCTCTCTAACGAAGTCTTACTTATTTGCATTAAACGCGTTTCTGAAAATACATTCTGGTAGGAAATTGTAAGCTGAAGCCTGAAGAGATAGGAAAGGTGCATAAATTTAAAATAACTGTTATAAAATTAGGATAAACTTTACAAACTTAACTTTATAAAACTTATCAAGTAGCATTAAATATTGTTGAGTGCGTACGGGTTCGTTATGGATTGAATGCACAAGTCGTAAAAAGTTAACAAAAATTTATTCTTTCCACAAGAAATAAATCGAAATGCTGAAATATTTCTTCAGCAATATTCGCACAATATCACAATATCTCAAACGTTTAGCTCAAACGTTTAGCAAAAACTCAGTTCTAAACAGATAAAATAATTTTATCGCACGGCGAAATCGCTACAATCAATAACAGCATTAAGTAAACAAACAGCAGTTCGCTTTTTACAGCTACAACTACAACAACTGCAACAACAACTGAGATGAGGTGTCTCAATTCGGCCTTTATAAGCTTTTTAATTATCAATAGAACAATCTTGATATTTCTAGATTTTTTTGGATGGCAACAGTAATTACGAGATATTTATTTATTAAGCATTACGAGATATTTATTTATTCTAGAGAAGAAAGATAATTGAGATGAGATGTTTCAATGCGGCTTTTATAAGCTTTTTAATTATCAATAGAACAATCTCGATTTTTCTAGATTTTTCTGGATGGCAACAATAATTACGAGATATTTATTTATTAAGCATTAAATGCACGCGCTCTTTTATTTTTATTCTTTTTTTTTCTACGTAGCTTTCTCTTCAAAAATCTTCTGCATTGCACAGGGAAATAAAAAGGAATTTTAATTACAATTCTAAATAAATAGCCAAATAAATGTGAAATTCGTAACGCGTTTCTGAAAATACATTCTGGTAGGAAATTGTAAGCTGAAGCCTGTAGAGATAGGAAAGGTACATAAACTTAAAATAACTGTTATAAAATTAGGATAAACTTTACAAACTTAACTTTATAAAACGTATCAAGTAGCATTAAATATTTTACATTTATAATAGTTGGACGTATTTGAAAGAAGATTTGTGGCATTTTATTTACGTTTTACTAACAGTTAGCTTTATGTTGATTTTTTCCTTTATATTTCATTTCGTCATATACTTGCAATGTAGAGGTTTAGTAAACAGCAGGCAAACTTTATGTCAAATGACATAGCTTAAAATGAGAAGTAAAATCCTAATCAGCATGATTCTTATCAGATGACTGGCTATAGCCGCCGCTGCTTGCCTAAAGAGAGACTTGTTGATCAGAACAGACCTGAAAGCAGATGTAGTCACGGTTTGCAAGTATTGAAAGGTATGTTCTGTTTGTCTGACGCAGTTAGTGTCGTATAGAGTTCCTGGGGTTGTAACACAGTTAATATATTTTAAGGTTACAATAAGCTAATAAAGCACCAGAGGTGATAGGTTGTTTTGTATTTGTTAAATACCCTTAGTCATTATAGATTTACATGGCCACTATTAAATTTTATTTGTTTTTAAAAATATATCTTAAATAGTACTATTAATATCCCAATCTAATAATATTTTAGAGTTTAAAACACATGCAATTTATGACATTGATTCTTAAACGATATTAAAATTGATTCTTAAACGATATTAAAAGCTAAAAACCATTTATGTTTTGTCACAACAAAATATCTGGTTATAATGAACGTTTTCCGCCAAAAAAACGTTCTTGAAATTAGAGAGAGAGAAAGAGAGAAAATAAGAAAATAGTATCCTTAGTGCGGGTAGTATGTCACCACCCAAATCTGTGATTTTCTGCCAACGTTTTGTAGTTTTCAAATTCGGTCTAGAAACTTGGTGGCTGCGAGTCCTAAAACAGATCAATTCGTCTTCATTTCGGACGTACTGTGCAGAATGGAAGATACGACAAGTATGGTGTAGCCATCTTAAGAATACCGGCAGAAGAATTCTGAATATTCTGAGACATGGGAAAAACACTTAACAGGAAAAAATTAAAAACAAGACATTTTTAATAAATTAAGTAGCTATTTTGCTTTTGCTAAGAATTGTTTCGTAAATTGTACTTTGTAGCATTTATTACTTTTTTTTTCTGTTTCAAAATACTGCATAATGAGTCTCCGAAGTGGAAAGTAATGTTGCTTTATAATATTGTTACAGATTTCATATTTATTTAGCTATTTATTTAGAATTGTAATTAAAATTATTTCATTTTCACCTGCAACGCAGACGATTTTTGAAGAGAAAGCTAAGTCGGAAAAGTAAAGATAAAAGTGCGCGTGCATTTAATATTTAAGAAATAAATATTTTGTAATTGCTGTTGCAATCCAGAAAAATCGAGAAAATAGGTTTTACCAGAATGTTCTACTGAATAATTCCCTCTCTGAAGCTATTGGCATATGATGGGAAGACCTCCTAGCAAGTGTATAAAACACAATTTTCTATAGTTGTGGATGCGAATGGATGGGATTCCCAAGCTAAGGCCTGTCATCTCGCCGCTTCTCTGAGAGCAGATTCAGCGGATATTCTGCAGACTCTTCCGAAAACCAGGGACTAGACTTCGAAGCTCTATCCGGTGCATTGGAGCTGCGCTTCAGGGAGAAATGTTTGAAAGACTACAGTAGGCTTCAATTAAAAAAATTCCGTCAACAGAAGCCCACCGAAACACTCCAAGAGCTCGCCATGGATGTTGAAAGGCTGTCCCATCTCGCCTTTACATAGTGCCCGAGAGAAGCAAGGGAAATCCTGTCCCTGCAGTCTTTATCGACGGAATCCGGGATCCCAAAATACAGAAAGCACTGCGAATGGCAGATGTGAAGGACGTAAAAAGTGTTCTGGTGTACGCCATGAAATTCGAGGCAGCCAAGCAAGCAACTCGTAGATATCGCTACCCAGTCAGAGCTATGCGAGTCCATGAGCCAGTGGATCAAATGATGGCTCGTTTAGATGATTTATCCAGACAAGTCAATTCCTTGAGACGGTATATTAGTGATAAGAAACCGACTGTAAAGTGCTGGAACTGCGGTGCTTTAGGAACTGCAGAACACCCCGAGGTACGGAAAATAAGACCATTTTACAGCAACGACGCAAGAAGCAAATTAATAAGCATATCGAGGAGCGGAGGTTGCCAGATAGTGAAAAACCCTGTTTTAAAGCGCTCAAGATTTCTGCAGTGAGTGGCAGCAGTAATGGACTATCCATTAATGGGCATATCGATGGAGTTCCTTGGAATATGATCGTTGACACAGTAGCTAATGTTACCATCATTCGGAAAGATTTAGCTCATCGATTTAAAGATAAGATGATTTAGACGCTATCCTGTGTTACCCTCCAGGCTGCGTCCGGCGAGAAAATTGACATAGATGGGAAGTTAAACGCGAACATCACTCTTGGAAGTGCCGCCTAAGGTGTATGTGGCGGATATTACAGATCTTTGAATGCTTGTATTGGACGTTTTAAGGAAATACAATTTTTCCTTGGATTTCAAGGTTGACAAACTGTTCTCAGCATCAGAAGAGATAACTATTCGTCAGCAGAAGGGATTCTCTCCTCAAAATGCCGACTTCTCGTCTGAAAGATCCTGCTCAGAAAGCTGCGAAATCATACTAGGGTCGAACAGAAACACCAGACTGCCGGCAATTCTCCATCCCGGATACTCATTTGTCGTGACCTTCGTCTGCAATGCCATCTTTTGTTTGGTTGCCATTCGGATGCTCCTTCATCGCCTGAGGAATACATTCAAGATCTCCAGGCCCGGTTTGAAGTGATGCACAACTTTGCACAAGAGCGAGTCATCTTGGCGATGGAGAAAATGAAGAACAGATACGACACCGGAGCTATTGGACATCGTTTCAACGACCGAGACAAGATGTGGTTGTGGAATCCAACTCGACGCAAAGGACTACAGTCACCTTGGGATGGTCCGTATACAGTCCTAAACGGGCTGAACGTCGTCATGGTTCGGATCCGTAAGTCATCGAACTCTAAGCCTAAAGTCGTTCATTAGAACAGTTAGCTACTTACTATGGCCATAGTACGTAGTGTAAATAATTGTAAATAGTAATGTAAATAGTATAAGACCATGGTAATTTTTGTATTTAGTATTCGATAGTATTTGATTTGTATTTAGAATATGATAGTATTTGATTTGTTTTAAGTTCCTTACTGCAATTATTGTTTATGTTGTTTGGTATTATAATGTAATATTTGTTATTGCATTGATGCCTTAGTTGTAAGTTTGGCTTCCTGTCTAGGGATTGTACTGCCCAGGACGTGCAGTCCTTGGGAAGGGGGCAGTGTTACGAATTTCGTATTTATTTAGAATTGTAATTAAAATTGTTTTATTTTCCCTTGCAACGCAGACGATGTTAAGAAAGCTACATCGGAAAAGTTAAAGTACAAGAGCGCGTGCATTTAATATTTAATAAATAAATATCTCGTAATTGCTGTTGCCATCCAGAAAAATCGAGAAAATAGATTTTACCAGAATGTTCTCGTGAATAATTAAAAAGCTTATAAAAGCCGAATTAAAACTCCTCAGCTCAGTTGCTGTTGTTCTAAGCGAACTGTTTGTTTGCTGAATGCTGTTATTGATTGTAGCGAATTTGCTGTGAGATTGAATTAGTTTCTCTGCTTTAAACTGAGCTCTGTTTAACGTTTGAGATATTGTGATATTGTACGAATATCGCTGGGGAAATTTTTCAGCGTTTTGTTTTATTTCTTGTGAAAAGAATAAATTTTATCAACTTTTTATCGACTCAATCCATTACGGACCCGTACGCATGCAACAATATGATAGGGAAAAATAAATGGGTTTTATTTTAATGTTACTTCTTAAATATAATTTTAATATATTACCATTATTTTAACAAAATTTATCAATGTTATAAACTTTAAAAAGTCGGAAAAAAATTCCCCATATCCAAATTAAAAATTTTCTATAGAAGTTGACCTTAAATCGCGAAAATGTTGATAAGTCGCCAAATTTAGAACCATCTAATAAAAGAATTCACATCTCCAAAAGCGAAAAGTTATTTAAGAGCTCTTCATTGCAAAAAATGAAATAATTTCGAAATGCTTATGTTTCACTTCTTGTCCAGAAACTCGAGTATCGCACTGTTTGTATTACAAAGAGGAATAAACTTATAACCCATGAACCCATTCAAAAGACAGCCATATTTGTCAGTGAATCGTTAAAAATATTCCTCCAAAATACTTAATTCACACCCAAAATGGCATTTGTAAGATTAGAACGAAATTTCAGATGATTAAAATTAAGGACCTTCTCCCGAGTTTGGCTTAAATTAAGATTTTTAAGGACCAAAAATCGAGTCCAAAAAATGTAAGGATTTTTAAGGACTCTTAAGGACCGTATGAATCTTGAAAATGCCATTGCGAGACTAATAGCATTTCTGGGCTAATGCCCCTTTCGTCTAAAAAATAGAAATATTATACTGATTCTATTAAACAGTTTTGTAAAGAAGATCTTTAAAAATTAGATTTGCTTCTAGATGATTTAGGAATGGATGGATGGATGCTTCTGAATGCTTTATAGGAAGAGTTTGCCGACTTTCTGAATCCCCAATAGTAGTAGATTTAGCAGGAGTAGAACCTAAATTGGGGTGGTTTGTCTGTGGAACAGAAATTGCATGTAATGCTTCAGAAATTCTTAATATCATATAGAATTTAATACAAATTAATAGTAAATTAGACATTAATTCGACGTTCGAATGGAAGGGAAATTTATGGCAGTTGAAAGTTTTGAGAATGTCTTATAAATCTGATGACGGTCAGAGTTCAGAAGATAATATTGTAGAGGCATTAGGTATTTTTGAAGCAGGAGTATTGAAAAATGATCAACGCCTTCGCGGAACTCGAACCTTTGGAATACGCGCCCAGCGTGCTGACCATTATACCACGAAGGCATGTGAAGAAGGGGGAAGAAATACCTTATAATTTAGAATCTAGAAAATTTTGAAAATGCGTGGAATTTTAGCACAAGAGATGTACAGTTTCTTTGCTGAAAAAGGAACACGTAGGGGAAATAATGAGCGATTATGAGGTAAACGATTCGTGTTGCTGTGGCGAAGATTTAAGAAAAATTTGCATTACAAATCTATGATAGATCAATATTTACTAGAAGGTATTGCGGAAGAATCGGAATATTTAAAAATTGGAAAAGAGCTCTTTTTACCGCACCAGGCTGCAATTAGAGAAAACAAAGACACCAAAAAACTTCACGTTGTCTTCGACGCATCATCACATACTGGAGAGAAATTGGCATTGAATGATTATTTAGAATCAGACCTTTCTTTTTTTTTTTGAAACCCGCTTTACTACTTTTAAAAGGATGTGAATATGTCTTCTTTGGAAAACCAAGTTGCAGCACTCGAACTTTTCTGAATTCCAACATGTGGCTCTTACTGATAAGAAGTTCTGCCACCCGAGCTCTAGATCTTACGACAAGAAATCCCTTGTATCAAAGTGAAAAAAATATTTCAAGGTGAAAAAAAATATTCATGAAGAAATCAATCGGAAATTATGATCCGAGATAAATATCGTATCATAAACTTTGTTAAAATAATAACAAAAGTCCAAACAGTTCGTGACATCATTAAGCTAAACCCTGATTTAATAGCCGTCATTGCTTTTCTAGTATGTGATTTCCATACTAGCTGTTGCCAAATATGCCTCCAACGACAATGTATCCCGTCATGGTCAATGTTCACGCCTCCTGGCACAGGTGACGAAGACATAAATTTGACTCTGCAGCGATATGTTTTCCTGCATAGACAGACCGGCGCAAGCGCCACTGGCGTCCAGAGATACTGTCCTGAGATATGTTTTCTCGTGTAGACCTTTAGAGTCTAGACCTTGCTGTTTCTATACACATGTCGAAAACTTCTCCAGATGTGCAATATGTAGTACGAGAGCTTATTTGGGAATAGATGATGGCATCCTAGTGACGCGTGCTGTCCTATCCGAGGATCTGATATTGACGTTTCCAATTATTCACGGTTTGTAGCAGAACAGAGAAAGGAAACAGTTGTTTCTGTTTGTAAATGCGCTGCAAGTGACTGCAAGCTTAATATAATAAAATACGAAGATAAACTGCTCAAACCTGTCTCCATCTGCTTAAACCCGCCTCGCTTTAAAAGGGGACCTGACAACATTTCGAAACGATGTAATCAATACGGGGGACGAAAATTATCACTTACCCTGAAGCCTACGTTGGTTCTCAGCTTACAGATTAGTCCTCGGATTTGAGAGCATTTTTTAACCTGACACACATTTCTCTTGATGGCTATAATTATATCAAGTAAAGATAGTGGTCAACGATATATGAAGGATATTTTCCTATCTCTATAAGTCAGATTCTCCTCTCTTTGTTTTCGAGCTCATGATTTTCTGTTAAAACTTTCATCTCTGCTCTCATGCTGCTTTTAACATTCTCTCTTTCGTTTTTTCTTTTTCTACTTATTGGTTAGGTTTTAAGCCTCATTACTAGTTTTCATTTTTGTGCTGTTGAAAAACTCTTTGCTTCTACTATTCCTCGAAATACTAAAGCAAATTACATAGTTTAGAAACTGTATTTTTTTTGCCCTCGCACGTCTTTTGGAGAGTAGGCTTATATGTCATAATCAATTACTTTTGTTAGTGTGAGAAAGTCTGCAGTATATCTAGCGTTACGTTATTTAGTACTGTCACGTAGTTTAGTCTGCAATATTTTACTGCGTAATTGATGAAGGAAACGTGACGATATTCATACATATTGCCTGAATATCCTATTTTGCATATAGTATTCAGGTTTTAAATCCAGATAGATTCCAACTCTGATATTTCTCAGTTTTTAAACGAAACAATAACTCCAGCCGAATGCTCAAATAAATGAGCTCTGGTATTTTGCTGAATAAATAATTCGCAGTATTACCTGAAAAGTTATCATGACCATTAATTTAGTTTATTAAGAGTTTATTTACTTTTTTACGTTAACTTTTTGTTCTTCATAAACTATTGTTTTATTAATTTACAATCAATTTAAATTACTCCTTAATAATAATAATAATTTATTTATTTTTGTTCACTATTTCTAAAGACTTTATTCATTGCTTTATTAATTTAAATTAATCCGTAATTATTATTTTATTTATTTAATTTTGTCCTCTGTTTCTATTGACTTTCCACAGGGATTTGCTTTTTTAATTTTAGAAACTAAGCCCAACTTTAAAAGCTCTTATACTCCTGAATTCTTAGGCCAAGGCCTTATGGACTTAGGTGAAAATGAGGCCATGATTACTTCATGTTAGAGAAAAATGCAAGGTAGAACTTCTAAATTAACATTTGTTTGACAAATATGAAGAGAAAAAAATAGTATACGCAGTCATATTCATCTCACTGTAGCCATGTACAAAGCTTACGTTTTTAGTTATGTTGCAGATTCATTAGGGTTTTTTAAGCAGGAGGCGTAAAAAAGGAGCAATGGCCTTCCGGGACTCGAACTCGGACCTCTCGAATACGCGCTGAGTGCGCTACCGCTACACCACGAAGAGATGCTGAAAGGAGGGAGAAACTACCTTATATACTCTCCCTTTTAAAGGGTTACTGAAAATTATTGTCCATCGCGTTTTTAGTTCAGGCGCCACTGTGGAGACATTGGGTTTTTTTATGCTGGAGACGTATAAAATGAGCAATGCCCTCGTGTAAAATGAGCAATGGTTTCGAACCTGGACTTCTCGAATACGCATCTAGTGTGCTACTCTTATACCACGAAGGCATGCTGGAAGGAGGGAGAAAATTAATTTTTGTTTTGATAGTTAAGTTAAATTGATTTTTCATATTTTATACTCCATAAAATCTAGTCCCCTCTACAATCATGCTGAACTAAAATGTGCTGGACGATAACTTCTTGTTACAATATGAATTAATTGACTCAGTGTCGTGGCTCTCTCCAAATGGCTTTAAAGTGGGAGAAATATAAGGAATTATCGTATTATAATATACGTTTCTCATAGTGTTAGCGATTAGCGTGTTCAGTTAGCAACTGGAAGATCCCTGATTAAGATCTTGTAGATATCGCCATTAAAGTTTCATACTACTCCCTCCGAAAAATTTAATAGTTTCCATAAGTGGAGCGAGCAAATAAAAGATGATTGAATACTTGATCAGCTTAGTATTGTATACTGTATTAGTTCCTTCCAATATCCTCAGAGATCACAGTGCTCTTGCCAGTATCCTCAATCATTGCTCTTGCCAATATCCTCAATCATTGCTCTTGCCAATATCCTCAGAGAATCCCAACTGGGCTTGACATATGATGAAACCCGAAGATTAGAGTTCTCCGTACGAGGCAGAATTGAAGAGGTAATGAAATAGCTTAATATTGTATATATATATATATATATTAGTATTGTATACTGAAACTGATACTAAAATTATTTTTTTATTATTTCAGTGTGCTATAAATATTTTTCGTAATTGCTTATTTCAAAATATTCAGGTAAAATATTTTATACTGTGATCGTATTGAAAAAAATAAAATAATATAACGCTATTTTACGTTTCTTCAGAGCCGTCGAAAGAGGGTAATAGTCACGGTTGATGGGACCAGACTTCCGAAGAGTCCCAGACTATTTGGTACGAAACAAATTAGAGAAAATTTTATTTCAGAATGCAAAATACGAAGTAACTTCTAACCTCAATCGTTTCGAATGAAAGATATAAACGGAAAAAACTTATGCTTATTTTCATGTCCACTTTTCAAAATAATTTTAGGTTTAACAGATAGAAGAATCGGGCTCCATCAGTAGCTTACATTTCATACATTTTCGCTGTAATATTTCATTATTAAAGTGAGTATATTGTTTTTATTACGGTAAAAATTCAAGTCCTGTCAACATAGGAAGCTGTTACCATTTCACATGCATAAGAGTTTCAATTTTTCTCCTATATTAGTATTGTCAGTCCGCATGAAACATTTCACGAAACGTAAATGGAAATACCATCTGTTTAGGGCCATCTGTTAAAGTTACACTAATCAGCCTTCTATTCTGTCATCTGGTCCTCATCCGAAAAGCATTTTTTACAAGCCCCGTATAAATGATTGTATAAAGTATTGTGTAAGAGGGCCGAGTTAAGTCGGATCGCAGAATCTTGAAATTGTAAAAGATAACTAGAAGGGAGGGGAATAGCTAAATATAACTTTTCCTGTTTCATAGTGTTTTCCTCGATACATAGCGCTACGTTAAGGTTCTCTTTGCTCCGGCTATTGATTTTATTATAAATATGGTTTTCGATCCTCCCATCTTTGTAAAATATTTTTGCTTCTCAACGAAAATGGGCATATGCCTGATCGCTCTAGAAACAGATAAAGTTTTAATCCAATTCTACGCCAATCTAAGACTTCTCTTCCAGTTAGATCCAATTCTTCATTTTCTTTTACATAACAGTGCATTTCAGGTATTAAACAGTAATCTAAATATGAAGCTAAACCAGAATTTGGTCAAATTTATTCGTTTTCCTTCATTTTCGATTCATTTTAACCTTATTCGTTTTCCATTCATTTTAAATGCTATACATGCAATTAATTTTGATAACTACTTTTCGACATTATTATCTCGCAAAAGTTGCAACAATTCTCTATTTATTTTTTCTAATTGCATAGATGTCTCGGAATGCATTCACTTAAGAAAAATACGTATATATTGTAGTTAATTTTCAGCATATGAAAGTCCTGAATTCTTAGTGAAGCATTAAAAGAAATATAACAAACTCATTTCCATGACTTTAATTATCCTTCTCAGTTACGCTTCACGTACAATTACGAGCAACTGCTTCAGAGCTGCAAGGCATCTGCTTATACATGATTATTATCTCTCATAACCATTAATTTTGTCGTTTAATATGTAAATGATTACGTGAAGGGGTTAAGGACGAACGAAAAGCAACTGAAGGCCATTAAGATAAGAGAAAATGTCTTATGTAATAGCAACAGTTTGTAAGTCAATGAATCCTCTACACATGTGACTTTATTCAAAATACAAAATTACAAATATATAATTAGTGATTATTATAAAACATTCAAAGTTCTGACACATAGAAAATCGATAAGTCTTAAATTATACTAATTATAGCCAAGTATTTCTTTCGTGAAGTGAAAAAGCTCTTGAAAGTGCCATAAAGTGAGTGACCTTATACTGATTACTTGTAACTTGTATAATCAAAATTTTATTGATCATTATTAAATATAGACTCTGGAATATTTGTTTATGTAAGAAGGAACTGTTCGAGATGTGATAATAGTAAAAAAGTAAAATTTCGGTGTTGCTTATAACTAATGTTTGATAATGATGTTTCGTGCTTCAGGTTTTCTGCAAGGTGAACATCACAAAGAGAAAGCAATCCACCTCTAGAAATGCAAGGGCAGCCCTTTCCAAGGTCAAGGGACAGAACGCGGTCATTTTAGCTTGACGAATTCATCAGCTTGGCGCCTAAAACTTAGTCTTGACCTTGACTCATTACTTCTAGAATAATTAATCTTGCAAACACGCCTCAAGTTGCCTCCTCCCAAAGTGACCTTTGACAAATTATCACATGACAGACCCTTTTTTCCCTTTCGATTCAACCAAATACCGATCATATTTAGCTTCTAAATTTCAGTTATGTTGACACCCTGCATAACTCCGTAAAAATAAATTCGAAGGCCACCAACTGTATCGCTTCTGTTGACAGTTCGCACTTAAAACTGCCCTTCTCCGACCTGGGGTTGCGTCTTAACATTCTTTAACTTGAAATTTAAGAATTTAAATGTGGCTTGTGTTTTTATTTAAGTTGTATCCTGCCAAAGCACAAAGACAGTTTGGTAGAATTTATTTTTAACGTGCAGGGCTTAACTACACCCATACATAGCATTAGGAAATAACCCCATATTAGTTTCTTAAACCAAAAACCTTAATATTTTATATATAATGCATAGAAATATCATGTGCTTTACTGAGTTAGAACAGTGGCTTTCTTTCGATAGATTACAGGGAGTAGGATAGTCCTCTGATATTTTATAGTAATATTTAAATAAAACTTTATTTAACATTCCAAAAAGCATTAAAAAGACTACTTTTTTTTACGTGCAGTAGTGTAGTCAGAATTTTTTCGTGAATCGGATGTTCTCAGATTCTGCCGGCTTAAAACGAGGAAAAACTAATCAGCTCCTTTTTCGGCGATAGGCAGTAAGAAACCATAATTTTCTCAAAATTCTTATAACTGAAATTAATTTGACTTTCACTCTACATTTAGTTCGTGTTCATGAACTCGTTTTTGTAATATTCTAAGTAAAACACATTAACGCAGGAATTTCGTGTTTAAATTATGGGAAAAAATGTGGTATTAAGAACGAGTTTTACTTGTAAACCATTGGTAAACTTGTAGAGACGTTAGGTTATTTTGATGCTGGAGCAATGCCCTCGCCGGGACTCGAACCTGGACCTCTCGGATTACATGCCGAGTGTACTAGCGTTACACCACGATGGCATGCAGAAAGGAGGAGAAAATACCTTATAAACTCTCTATTCCTATAAAACATCACAGACTTTTTTTCTTTTTTTCCCCATCCATATTGATAAAGAGTTAAACGATCACGTTATTTTTAAAATATTTTACATATTTTTGAACTTCTGGCTTTAAACAAGTATATATGCTGCGGTAAGATAATATAGACCAAGGGCTGCCATATCGCGGCTCTCGCAGGCGAGTGGTGGGGCTCTTATACAAGTAAAATTAATAAGATAAATATGAAATATGGGTAACTAAAATTTCTCAATGTCCAAAAGAAAGTGAAAAACTTATTTCTTTTACAAAGTTGTTTAGTAAACTGATCAATGTCCGTACGTAATCATTTTATTTCATTTCTTGTTAGTTAAGAAACTCAACAATGTTATACAAAAACATAAGAATAAAAAATAAAAATATGGTATTAATTCTATCAAGCAATTTTGTAAAGAAAATCTTTAAAAGTTGGATTTTTTGTGGATGCTTTAAGAATGGATGGATGGATGCTGTACAGGAACGGTCTGCCGGATTTTTTAATTAGTAGTAATGATCGAAACTAAACTAGGGTGGTCTATGAGTAGAACAGAAAACGTATGTAATGCATCTGAAACATTTAATATCTAGCAGAATTTTGTACAAGATCAAAAATAATTTAGAAGTAGATTTGACGCCCGAATTGAAGATAAATTTATAACAACTGGAAGTTTTGGACATTTGTAATACATTTAATGACGGTCATAGCTTAAAAGTCGATGCTACCTTTAGAAAATTTGGAGAATGCATAAAATTTCAGGACAACAGATATAGGGGCTGCGTGCCGGGGAACAAGCATGCAGAGGAATTACGAGATAATCATGAGCTAGCAGAAAAACGATTTGAGTCGCTGTGGCGTAGATTTAAGAAGAATCCTAAGTTTCATGTGCATTACAAAGCCGTGATAAATCAGTATTTGTAAGAAGGTATCGCTAAATAATTGGAGAATTTATAAACTAAAAATAGTACTTTTTACCGCATTAAGCTGTAACTAGAGTCACTCTATCCATTTGAAGACTGTTTCACAGCTTTTAAAACGATGTAAATATAAACATGCGGCTTTTGGAAAATTTAGTTGCGGTACTCGAAACTTTCTGAATTCCAACATGGGCTCTTACTGACATCTAATTTGGCCACCCCTGGCACAGACCTATTTCGTCAGCATTACAAATGTTTTCAGAACAATACTTCGCAGACAATTTAGGCCATTCATTTCATAACCATGTCCATGCAGCAATTTTTTTTTCAGTGGCGGGCACTTGCCTATAACGGCTTAGTCACTACTAAGGCCAGAAGTGGTAGCCATTTTATTGTGGAGGCATCTAATAGGCGGCCACCCTTACCTCCTATGAATGGACAGACAGTTTTACATCCATGCCTTCTCCGGGATTCGAACCAGGGCCTTTCGGTATCGCAGTCAGGCTCCCCTAACCACTATACCGTCTGGGCGGCTCATGCAACAAGTAAATCAACATCTTTTTCTTCGCCGTGAATGCATTTGTAAACAAGATCTTCTCTTTTGTTCTATCGACAAGAACAGCGATCTGTTGCTACAAAACAATCTCTTAATTTTTACAACTCATTCTATAGCTTTCTGCTGCATCAGTGGATCGTTATTGCATAATCTTTCGGTGAACATTTTTAAACCTAATCTAAAGTGCTTTTCAACACTCTAATCTTCCCCTTTTCGCATCCTTTCCATATTTTTATTTCTATTCTGATTTGATTTGGAAGTAGCGTAAGAGAGGTTGAGAAATATTTCAAATTGCAGATTGACTCATTTTTGGAAATTGGCAATACTGGTTTAACAAGTCGACTTTATCTCTCAGATCATTACACCTTCTCCTTGGTTCCATGATGAAAATACTTAAAGAGAATAAAAAGATATGCGTTTCATAAATAAATAAATAAATAAATAAATAAATAAAAAGCTAAATAAATAAATAAATAAATAAAGCAAAGAGATATTTAGGCTCGAAAAAGCAATGTCTTCTGGAATTTCGCCAAGTTAAACTGGTTAATACAGTCAAACTTACTTAGAAATATACTTAGAAACTATATTTATTTATATATAGACGCCTTATAGACGTTAATCAGATTACAAGCGGTCATAGACTTAACTTTTATTTTCATAGGTATGGGCTTCAATATAATGATAAATGCAAGTTACGCAATGTGATTGGAGATCCTTGCCATTTTGTTGAAGAGTGTGCGATCACTAGAGATACAGAAGGAGACAGCAAGGATTTTAAAACTTTGAAATACAACAGTGCAGCAGTGAAAAAGACTGAAGAGAGAATATGGCACAGATAGATCAAAAGAGAGAGAAAATAAGCATATTATGTTAATTTGTATATAGGTGCATGTTTGTGTTAGTGTTTTGAGCTTTTGCCTTTAATTTTAGTTTTGTTTCTAACACTTTTTTTAGTTGGTTAATTTTGTTTTTCTGTTTTATTTTATCACTGTATGAAATACAAAGCACCAGAGGTCTATATAGTAATACCTTCTCGTTGTATTTTAATATTTCTCTTTCGTTATGTTTTTCTAACCTTTCTTGTTGGGGCTGCTAGATGTTGTTATTTCTGATTTGGTCTGGCGCAACCCATGGAAAAAGACCACAGTGTGATGTGAAGTCTGCCAGGAGGTCGGAGCTTCGCCCTCACATAATATCACATATTGCCTTTAACTAAAATCAAGATGCTTGATGAATTAAATCTTGCTTCGCGACATGTCTTCCTCAATTGGAAATTTTTACACTCTGTTTCGACTTTATTTGTTGATTTTACCTTTTATTTGTCTACATTAGTTCAGCTCAAAAAATTCATTCTGTAATCTTTTGATAGCTTTAACCGGTTTGTTGACCACCATACGTCATGTAATTTCCAGTTTCATATAAAAATGGGAATGTATTATTATCCGAATGATAACATTAACTGCTATCACATTAAGTGGCGTCTATTGTAGGGTATTCTGCTAATGCGCCAACAAATTCAGATGGGCGGCGATAGACATCAAGAAGAACAATGGGAAAATCTTGCTTTATTTTGCTCACTTTTAATTAATTTTGCACTAAAAAATTGGAATATTTTCCGATATTTATTATCTTTCTAGATGCAATGTTCCTTTAATAAGATAATTAACTTTTGCCAAAATATTTTCTTTTGAAAGTTAAGCTTTTCTGCATGTAAAATTCTTCAGATGGTCCAAGTTTCCAGTAACAAAATGCAGTTGAAACAGAAATCCAAAAATGTTTTCACAAATTAGCCTCTTTATCAAATCATAAGTTTCTTGAAAACGGACGCTTAGAACGCGAAATTATTTGATATATTTCTCATTTCACTAAAATATCATTATGCCCACATGAAGGGGAATTAAGAAATTTCATGGCAACTACAGAATAAGCTGAAAATACTTGCCTATTAAAATTTAATATTTATTATTGTAAATGTTCCTGTATTAATAGTAATAATTTTTTTTGTTCGTTGCAGTGAAAAGAAGCAACTAAGAACACATAATCGTTTAACACAGGGGAAATAAGTTCATTTTACTTCTCATCATAAAATGTGGCGGCCCGTAGTATGGCAATGGGAAAATCATGCTATATTTTGCTCAGTGGTGGTAGAAGACACTGCATGGGGCAGTGCAGCTCAGAACCGTCACGAATTTCCAGGCCAAGATGATGAATAGTCCCAGAAGTGATATCTATGAACAACTTGCGGTTAAAATATGGAACGTGTAAAAGTCAAGGTGAATACGAAAGATCTCTCGTGAGAGTGGCTTAGTTCTCTACACGATCCGAAATGGTTTGAAGAAGGAGTTAAAGTTTCAGCCGTGGGAGCCACTTAATTCTCAGGAAGAAGACTGTAATCGTCGTACAGAGTTCCCTGAAGTTAGAGTGGCGAATATTGGCCTCTATTCTTCAGCAATATCCTTTGGAATGAGCAGTTTCACAAGCCATCTTCTATATGAGTGAGATAATGTGAGAATTTTCCTGAATGGGCATAACTGTTAGTAATGGATATGAGAGGATGCAGGGCAACAGCCGAGAAGATGTATCATCGTTCGAAGGTCATAGAGTGGTATGGTATAGAAGGTCAACATTATTTTCATGCAAGATAGGGCCCAATTGATTTTGCACCGATTGGCTGTGACTGGATTGAAAAAAAAATTTCTCGCTGGGTCGTCGTAGCTTGTGTGAGTGGCTAGCACAGAGTTCTAAACTTATTGTGACCTATTCCTTACTCTTAGACAAGACTGATTTTATTTCTGAGTCTGCTGTTATTATTGACCACATTAGCTTTACCCTGAGAGTAGACGAAGGTAGAGATTTCTTCCATCAAACCACAAATAATGTACACAGCGCGGGGGGGGAGGTTCTATATCTCCTGTTCTACTGGGCAGATTGACGAAATTAAGATTGCGTTTTTCATGTCTCGAAAGAGCGACTTAGGATATATATTAGATTTATGTATAACATTGTTCTAATATTTGACACAAAATCGGACTTTTTCTGAAATGACATGAGAATTTTTTTCATATTTCCATTCAAATTATGCCTAAATATTAAATTTTGCAAAACTTGGTGTGAAATTTACGGAGAAATTTAAAAATTTATCTTGGGGCATTTTTTTCAGTTTGCGTCAAGAATATTCACTTGACGAACTTCTTAATTTATAGCAACCTATTTTCCTTTCTTTTTCTTCCATTGCACACGAGCGAAAAAAAGGTCATCTTTCATACTTTCGAATAATTTTAACAAAGTGCGTAAACCACATTTGGAGTTATTATCGCTTATAACTAATACACCAAATTTCAAAACTCGCCAATATGCAAATTCACGTATATTTTGAATAAAAAAAATCTTAATTTTTTGCAGGTATGCTTAGAAAACATCTACTTTAAGGTGATGCTAAAAACATTTACAGGTTATGATACACAAATGTTTTCGAAAAATTTATAAAAAATGCAAATTCGAAATGTGAAAGGAAGAATTAAATAATTTTAATAAAAAAAGAGAAATTAATAAATATATAACAAATTCAATAAACATGGAGGAACTAAAATTTTCAAAGCTAATTTTTTAAAAACTATTTGTGCGATTATTACAAAACTTGGCACTTTGGCATAATTTGAGTCGTAGAAACGAAATGTGGAAAACATTGGTATGTCATTTCAATAAAAGTCCGATTTTGTGTCAAAATACCTATATTAGAACAATGCTATATATAAATCTAATATATATCCTAAGTAGCGCTTTCGAGACATGAAAAACGCAAGTTGCGTTTCGTCAATCGCCCCAGTAGAACGGGAGATATAGAACTACCGCACTTTTTTTCCGACAGTGTACCTAGCTGAACGATCATGTACATCATGTTCTTTCCAGATACCACCAAAATTCCTACGGAAGTCAGTACAAAATATTCTTTTCAGATTGGGGAATTTGGTGAACAGCGCCTGTGCTTATTGGGAATTTTCATTCCTGATAATAAAGAGGAATAATTCAAGTTACGGGTTCTTATCAAAGGAGATTCCTTTTCTATCTATCCTATATGTTTAAAAAATCTGGGAATATTTATAGATTGTGAGAAATTTTCCGGGATATATTCTAAAGCGGGACTATCTTGTACAATCCGGGATGTCTAGTCACTAGCTTAAAAAATACTTAAAAAAACAAGGACTTCTGTTCTAAACAGATACCTTTTGGCATTCCCACAGATTATTTGAAGTAGAAATTAAAGAAGATTTATCTGTTACATAAGTTCGTTTAAGATTTCGAAACATAGTATAAGAAAAACAATACTTATCTGTTAGTTTTCAGGGTGCAATTATATCTCAAATTGCATTTTCAGGATATTCGATGAAAATGCAAAACAGGCTATTGTTAATAGAATACATTCTAGTGAATTTGAGGTACAGAGCGAAATATTTAATTTGGAATACAACAATGGAATAAAAGACAGATGACAAAATTCTTGTTTTTTGCTACTTTAAAAACTACATAACTCGGTAATTTTCATAAACTGATAACTAGTTTATGTAGACCTTAAGAAATAACAAGAAAGCTAAAGTTATATTTATTGCTAATGCAGACTGTTAAAAATGCGCATGTTTTCTCTCTTTTATTTCTCGCCTCCCGCAGCAAAATTGATAAATGATTATGCATTGTACAAGTTCATTTTACGACATGAATAAATACCTGCATATTAACTAATTATTTGCTTCTGTTTTACTTTATTTAGGACATTTTACGTTAGTCCTTTTTTAATATCATGGTTGAATTCAATTCAAAAACTTTAAATCAACTCATGTTCGACACATATGACAAAAATGCAATCATTTGTAATCACGAAAGGAAGTTTCCTCTCCCACCCCTTTAATTTTTTAAGGGCAATGAGAACAGTCAAAGAATTATCGCATATAGAGAATTTAATTAATTTGCTTTTAAAAATACACCGAGTTTTGAGTAAAATGAGTTTTGATAAAGATAAGCCATTGCACTTAACTATATGTCATCAGCACGAAATGATGTAAAATCTTGTTAAATTCGCTTGCAAATAACAGGACATTTTTGCAAAAGAGGGCCACAAGGACAGGCTTTGAGAGTCATAGTTTGAGAAACAATGATTTAGAATATAGTATTTTATACCTAAACAGACGTTAAAACTCAGTTCCAAACGTAACATTAAATACTTAATTCCATATACCAAAAAAATGCATTTCAGAAGGGGAAAAAAGTAAGAAAGAAAAACACATAGTACTATAGTTAAGATCCGTTTTTAAGAACCATTATATGGATCTGTGGACTTTGACATATAATAAGTCAAATCTCAGTTTCAAGCATAATGGTGAATACAGGTGTAGTATCTATTTTATGTAATTTAATTTTTATTGTGTGATAGAAATAGCAGTGATTAATGTTTCATTGATGCCATTCTGACCAGTCTCCTTGGTAACGAATGAAAATGCTTTTATTGTATAAAAAATAAGCACCATGAGCAATCTTTAATTTGTACCTACCCAAATGTTCTTATACACTATCCGTGATTCGCAATACATAGACGAACCTTATACATGATGATGGTTTTGTTAGACTTCATGGTTATGATGCAACAGTGCTTGAAGTAGGAAGGGTTGAAGAATCTTTACGTGAGCAGCTGTTTGATGGGAGATTAGACATTAAAAACTAATCAAGAAATTGTCTAAAGATGACTGAATTAGGCAAAATGAGCGTAGCTTAATATTTATACACAAAAAGTCGCTTTCAGGAATATAGTGACTCTAATTACTTAAGTACTGAACACGATAAGAGAGAAGGAGTGATCTTGTAACTATGGCATCAGAATAATACTTAAGAGAAGTATAAACACAAAAATCCGGAATACTGTCGTCCAGCGGGCATAAAAACTCTAAGAAGTGATGCACCCCAAAGTATGCGGATCTTCCTCTATCAACGGGTATAAAACCTTGAAATCATGATGCACCCAAATCCTTGAAGCCATAGGCTTGTAGATTTGACGCAAAACACCCTCGCTAAGTAGGCTTAGTTATGCACTACTTTAAAAACATTAAAATTTCATCCATTTCTCACTTAAAATAAAAAAGTACTAAGTCAAACTAGATAGAATATTACTTAAATTACACTTAACACACAAAATTACAATTCTAATAGTCTCAGAAACACACAAAAAAAGCATAAAGTGAAGAATTCACAGTTTCATGCAACACCAACCGCGTTATGCCCAGACCTTGTATTGTTACAAAATGTCCAGGCGCAGTAAGATAGCTTCCCCGCAAAGCAGGCTTAAGGTTACCAGAAAATGGTAAGAGAAGGCAGGTTTGCTACACTTGACGAAAATTAACCATTTGGCGACAAATGGCGACAAAATTGGCGATATGCTATAGACGCATGGAGAAACCTTTTGGAACGAATTCTTTCTGATTTAGCCCAGAATGTTCTCGAACACAAGCCAAAAGCTATATAAACAATGCTGGTATGCGGAGTCGGTGCGAGGTTAGTGAGCGAGTATCTTGTAGTCTAGTGCCGAGCTGGTCGTCGAGCGCATCGTGAGAATCTCTTAGTGTATCATCGAGATTTACCTTAGAGTGCGTTGAGCTCCGGGAATGACTGAAGCGAGTCAGGAGCTGTACTCCAGTGTATCGTCGAGTGCATCGCGAGTTGTAACGTGGAGAGTCTCGAGAGTACGGAAAGTGCCGAGAACGACCGAGCAGAGTCGGGACTGTACTCTGGTGCTTTGCCGTGAAGCTTTCTCCACCGTTATAGCCTGATAACCTGAAAGCTGAGTCGCTGAATGTCTCAGCATGTTTATAGTAGTTCTTCGACGATTGCAAAAGTATTTTTGGAGCTGTCTTGGAAATACTGGCTAATAAAGTGTGTTTAGATACTTCATCAAGTGTCGTCGTCGTTATTCACTCCAAATCCACGAATCCTTTAACGTACGTACGAGAAAGAAGAAAGAAAAAAAAAGTAACAATATATTATGTATTATATATATTATGTATAAATTCCACTTATATTATAAGCTAGCGATTTTTTATTTTTTGAAGGTTGCCATAATGGTTTCTGGTTTTCACTAACTTAATTTTAAATGTTCCTAAGTTTCACCAAAGCAGTTGCGATGACCGCCTTAAGAAGGGAATAATCGCAAATATTTTTGGCAATGTTAAATGAAACCGGCAATTTTATTCCTCCTGTAATCTGAGATTGGTCTAGTAAAATCTATTAGCTATTACAATAGAAGAGAAACACGCCAATGTAAAATTCAAATTCGCCGAAACAACCTTATATTTGGCGTATATTTAACAAAAAACACTCAATCGATTTCGAGGGCAGCTCCTCATCAGGAGAACAAAATATCTAGAAAGGGAAAGAAAACCCATTCTTTCCCTTTCTCCTTCTTTCCCCTTCTTTCTTTCAATCGATTTCGAGGGCAGCTACAGGTCCCTCCTCATCAGGAGAACAAAATATTTAGAAAGGGAAAGAATACCCCTTTCTTTCCCTTTCTAGATATTTTGTTCTCCTGATGAGGAGGGACCTGTAGCTGCCCTCGAAATCGATTGAGTGTTTTTTGTAAATGTACGCCAAATATAAGGTTGTTTCAGCGAATTTGATCTATTAGCTATCTTTGGGCTCAACCCTAGAAGACGCTATACAAATCAAGACATTGTTTACTTGTTTTAGGCTTGCACATGCCTTTCTATGACGTAATATGGGCTACATCTGTACCTAGAAACATGTTGTTGTGGGACACTACCTGAATTTCAATCATTCAGTCGGTTCTGCATTAAATAAATGTAAAAAGAGATTTAGTGATCAAAATACAGGAGTCCAGGTGAATTACTAAATAATCGATCGACATAACTAAAATAAAACAGGCTATACACGCCTGTACGAAAACACGGCGCATTCCCGCCTCTCGCTTTTATTTCTAAACGTAAACAAAAAAATACGGTGTTGTCAAACCGTGAAAAATAACTTTTTGGAGAACTGCTCACATCTCCTCCCACCGAATGAGGAGATTTATGGTTGGTGGGATATAAATCAAAATGCAATGAATATACAGTACATATCAAAATACAATATATTAAACAAGACAGCTACATAACAGTACAATGCTACAAAAAAAATTATACAAGGTTTTACAATTGTCCTACGGCTTTAACTATCTTATCAGGAGTCTTCGAATCAATGTATTTACTAGCATGGATATTAAGCTGCTTTTGTTTAGGTGAAAACAAGTTCTTGTCGACCATCATATCTAAAGCATACAATCACTGTACAAGACGGATCAATTCAAATGCAATTGTTTTCATTTTCGCAACTCTAATACAATTATCTTGACTCTGGAATAGTTCAATAACTCGACCCAATGGCCAGTTCAGTTTCCTTTTGTTGTCACTTCCTACCAGCACATCATCTAATAAATGTATTTGTCTTTGAGTAGCTTTATTGCCCTTGGACTGGATTAGCATACTCAAATATTTATCTCTAAATCTTTTTCTGAGGTCTTGTCTTAATCTCTGCTGATATCTGCATCTCTTAGTGATGTTGACTTCATCTAAATGATCCAAGTCTGGAACTCCCACCGTTCTTATTTCCTGAATGAATACTGAGAGTATTAAAGTCATTAAATCTACGGGATTTCCAGACAAGTAATTTAACGGTCTTGCCGTTGATTGCAACTTCCATATCGCAAAGAATGGTAAATAGCTCTTCATATCTGAAGCGGGCTTTTCCTAACATTCTTCTCAAAATTTTCTTAACCATTTGAATAACGAGTTCCCACCAACAACCCCACCATGCAGCTGTGAGGGATTGAATTTCCGTACAATCTTCAAAATGGAACTCTCTTGAAAAATTTTATTCCAATAGACAAATGAAACAGGTTGTTAGTCCTGAAAAAATTAGTACCACTCTATTTCTGAATCCCAATAAAGAATCATGGATGAAAAGTCCTTGTACCAGTTCAAGGTGCATAGTCCTAGAAACCGCACTGGGAAAGAGGAGTATCGAACTTTTCTTTCTTTCTTTTAGGTTAAAAGGTCCAGCTACGTCCACTCCCGTTTCCTCGGAAACCAAAGCATCTTGGACTCTATCTTCAGATAGCGGGGCTTGAACTGTTTCGATTTCCTTTGCATTATATCTTTTGCATCGAATGCATTTGTGATTACCTTTTGAACTGTTTTGCTCCCTCTAAGAATCCAAAATCGTTGATGAATATCCGCCAAGACAATTTGAACTCCAGCATCGGAAAGAACTGTATGTCTTTCGAAAACTAATTTTTCTATAATTTGATGAACACACGAAATTATCTGCAGCTTCACTTCAAAGAAATTTTGCCTTCAGTCTCATTAAACCTTCTTTATTAGTGAAAATGCAAAGAGTTTTTAACTTTGATTTTGTGGATTCTTCTTGGAAAGATTCCTTCTGAATAACTAACAAAAGCTTTTTCTCAGCTGCTTCTATTTCTCGAACAGATAATTCCTCTTTCAATTTGTGATCTGGCTTTCTGAAGGTCTGAAAGATTGCAGTATCCAAGCTGTCAGTCGAATTATTCTCGAATGTTTTGGAAAACGATGTAAGTACCATATTTCGTGAGGAGCAGTTGAGGTAATTAAGGATGTTATTCCTCTCTTTCTTTAGAAACATTTCTATATTTACTTCAATTTCAGAAACAGGCCAATTTCTCTCAGGCAATTTAGGCCATGGTGGGCCCTCCCATCATTTAGATGTGAACAAAATTTCAGCGGAACAACATTTGTAAAGCAAGAGTGCCGGATTGTAGCTTCCAAGGATATGCTTCCATTGTTCCTTTGATGTTAAACTTATTATTTCTCTCGCTTGGTTATTAATAAATGTTCTCCAATGATCCTCATTCTTGATCCAGAATAAAACGATTGAAGAGTCAGTCTAACGGTACTTGGAATTCTTTTCAAGTTCATAGCTTCTTTCACAGTTGCAGTAAGAGGAGCTCCGATCAAGCATACTAGCAACTCTAGACGAGGTATCGTAATCTTTGGTAGACGAGGTATCGCTACTCTACTTTTAGCTTCAATTAAATGAACCTTTATCTCTTTCTCACATTCGCTCCGCAGAAATACGACTGCATTATAGGCGGACTTGCTCGCATCACAAAAAGTATGAAAACTCAATTTTTCTTTCTGAACATTGCTTTGAACATATCTTGGAATTTTGATCTCTGTCAGCAAATGCAAATATTCAAGCAAAGTATTAAAGTATAGGTGAATATTTTCTGGCAAGATTTCATCCCAACCAATCTTCAGGTTCCAGCTATTCTGTATGAGCAACTTCAAACGAATAGTCACTGGGCGAAAAATTCCAGTGGGGTCAAAGGTACTCTGAACTGTTGAAAGAATATGTCTTCTAGTAATGGGGTTTTGCTCGCAATCAAGATTACGAAAGAGAACATCTTTAATTTTGTCCCATAATAATTCAAGAATGGAAGTAAATTTTTCTTGGCATTCTTCTCCTGTTAGATTGAAATGCTCTAAGCTTCGTAGATCGAAGCAACCTGTAGCCAGAATCTGTTTTACTTCATTAATGACTTTCCAAAGTTCATCTTGACTAGATACCGACGTTACGCAATTATCTGCATAGACTGCATTCCTCAGCTTTTATACGGAAAACTTTCAGGAAAACTGCTTTCATTTTGTTTCAAATAGAAATCCAGAACAGCAGCTAGAAGAAATGGCTGCTCGTAAGTCTAAAGACTACTCGTCGGTGACGATAAATTTTTTTGTTTCCCTGCCTTATAATACTTCCACCGTATGAATCTAAGAAAATCTTGGTCTTCTTTGTCTACAGATATCAGTAAAAAGACCTTTTTTATATCTGAAACTACACCAATTTTTTTCTGACGAAATTTTATATGTAATGGAGGAATTTTCTTGATAAGATTTGATCCTGTTTCTAGACAGTCGTTGAGCGAAGTTGAGTTCTTACTTCTACACTAAAGCATCAAATGCAGGACGTACTTTCGTAGTAGAATTCCCTTTAAAAATACCTCTATGAGACAAATAATGACAAAGGTTTCCCAATTAGTCATCCGGTACCTTTTCGTTGACTTTTTTTGCAACCATTCTTTAAATATAGCGTTATAGCCTTCGTATTTCCCTTCTTTAAAAGGTTTGTAAGTAGTAGTGGCGTATCTTTTTTCAGCAAGTCCAATACGTCTATGACCAAGATAGTTTGATGATATAACGACCACTTTCATCTTTCTGGACAGTTTTAAAAAAATTCTGAAGAGTGGACTGTTCCGTTTCTTCTTTAGTCTTTGTTTAGGATCTGTTATACCTATATCTAATTTGTACAAGTCAGCCACAGAGGAATTTGTTATCAGTAAAGTGGTCGCTAAGTGGGACGAACTGTTCATGAAACTTTTTTCTGGACATATTGCCCATGATAATCCATCCTAAATAAGTTTCACATGCAACCAAATTGGACTTAAATGTACGTATTCTTCCTCTAAGTATTTTACTACAATAATCTGCCCCTATCAACATATGAATGTCGATGCAACCTTCTCCTACTCAGTGAACCAAATTTTATTTTCTCTTAACTCTTTCTTCCAAAGGCCTCCTTTCAACCGAGGAATGTTCCCGCAAATGACCTGTTGATCCAAAACCTTTATGTTACGGGAAAAGTCACCTTTCAAAGATATCAAGTTAACGTCGTAAACATAATGCTCTTTTTTCTCAGTTGTAAATTCTCCAAACACAGAATGAATTAAAATTTTCTCTTTAGTAGGTTTCAAACCTAGTTTCTGAGCTGTTTTCTTAAGTATGTAAGAATGTTGTGAACCAGTATCAGTGAGTGTACGTACTCGTATTTTTCAATTTGACTTATAACGTTTGAAGCAGTATTTCATCAGAAATACATAAGTTAGATGAACTAACATCGGATAATAACGTCTTCGCAGGATGAGCCCAAACCGTGATGAATGTCACCTTTCATCTTATTCCCAGGAAGTTCTGGACACATCAAAATCGAATGTGTTTTTGCTGCAAAGAAGACATTTGATATTGGACTTGCAAATTTTAGAACGATGTCCACTTTTCAGACAGCAAAAACAGGCCTTTTTGTTTTTCAAAATTTCTTGTTTTTCTTGAAAACTGAGTTTTCGTTCAGAAAAGCTATTTTCACTTTCGTGCATTTTTTCACAAAATATACAAGCATTTTTTTTTCATTCTCTGTTGCTCCCGCAATCAAATCTGCTACCGTCAGTGAATTAACAGGAGGAGAGAAAATTGTACCTTTTCCGTCTCAAATTTGCGTCTTTAACTGATAAATCTTTATTTTGTTAAACGAATCTATTTTGCTAAACAAATACGTCCTTTCCCTTCAACTTCAGCTTTCAGGAACAATAATAAATTTTTTAACTTCTTCCCATAAGCAGTTTCTTCAGAAGAATACAGTTTGGTATTAACTATAAGGTTTCTTAGCCGAATTCTAAAAATGTCCTCCGGAATACAAGATTCTACAAGTATAGATGAGTATGTCTCAGATGTTAAACCAATGGAATCAAGCGCTTAGATACGATTCTAATTTGTCATATAACTTCGACGTTTCTAACTTCCGTTTTTCTTCTGTAACATTTTTTACAATAACATTTAAAAATTCGCGTACATAGAATTCAATTAGCAATTCATCCCTGCCGAATCTTGATTTTAAACATGCAGTAGCTTTACCGTAATTTTCAAACGTCGTTGGACAACTATCGATAATATCGCGATCTCAAGAGCCTTCAGACGTCCACTGAATTAAGTACTTTCTCTGTAACAATCTTGCTTTTAAGCAAGAAGAAAGTAGATGAGGACTTTGGCGAACGCCGTTTCCTCCAGTCCGTAAAGCGTGGAAAGTTCCAGACAGAACTTCCAGGCATTCACTACCGTGACGTGGCTTCAACTCCAAGTACTTTCTTTCTTTTCGCAATCGACGGAACAGTTGGCTCACTGGGTTAGGTGCTTTTCAGCCTGTTGGATCCCGTCGATAGAATTTAAAATATATATAAATAAAGAGCTTAGTAGTGTGTCTTCCTGCAATTGATCACGAGGAAACGAGGAGCATTGAAATAAGGACCAGAACATGGAAAGAAGGTGCATGATAGGGACTGCTGAGACTAAGGGGAACACTTATTATGGTGCATGTTAGGCAGACAGTTATACAGTTACGGTACATGTGAATTAAATACTGAAACTTAACTTCTTTAGCAATATTTTCGTCTTCATATATTCTTTTGAATTGCCTCCAAAAAGCAAGCGAATCTTTTATTTCCCCGCCGAATTTCAAAAGTTCGATTTTCGGTAACTTTAACTTCCGTTTTTGAACTGGCGAAGAATTAACTGTACTTTCGGTTCTAAAAATTTTGTTTAGATACGTTTATACGTTTACTTCTGCGTTTACGAAATTTTCGTTATATTGTTCTATTATGGCGTACTCATTCTGATATTTTTATCATCTTCATTTTTTAATAATAAGGACATTATTTCCTGATCTATTTCAGTTAGCTGAGAATAAATTCTACTTGCATTAGCAAAATTAGATCTAATGGTTTTTTCTTAACATTATTAGTTTTTAATAAATCATTCAAAATATTAAAACCCTTCGTAAAATTAGCTCTTATAGGTGAGCGTTTTTTAACAAGCAATTCCATTTTTAGAATAACGCATAATTAAAAAAAATCGTACCTTTAAAATCACGTCGCGTAGTCACCATGTTGCGAGTACCTGAATTTAAATCATTCAGTCGGTTCTCCATTATATAAACGTAAAAAGAGGTTTAGTAATCAAAATAAAGCAAGCAATCCACCTACATAGCTAAAATAAAACAGCAATCCACCTCAGTACGAAAACACGGCGAATTCCTACCTCTCGCTTTTATTATTCTAAACGTAAACAAAAGATACGGTGTTCCCAAGTCGTGAAAAATAATTTTTTAGAGACCTGCTAGCGACACAAGTCATAGTTATACCATAGCTTCTTATCTGAAGAAAATTTAAATTATATTTTATCTGAGTTTATATATTAGGTTTATAATGTTACAGCGCGAGTTTTTTTTATTGCAGATCTACGTTGTTGTGTGGTGTATGCTATTATTAATATTTAACATTAGGAGCTAGCTCTCAGAAATCCATTACTAAGATTTACCAAACGACTGAGAATGTTTAATAATGATAAAAAAATTAGAAAGCTTTCAGATTTTACATTAAGCTCAAAGGGGCGTTTTTTTAACCTTTTGTCTGTTACCTTTATTTATCACATGTCATTTATTTATTACATACATCTTGGCACTTAAACCATGAAACTCAGTTCAACAGCAATATTGCAAAATAATTTTAAAATCAGCATATCTTTAGAATTTCCGATGCATAGTCTCGTGCTTTAGAGATAAAAATGTTTTTTTTCCGTACAGTGTTGCTATTGCTCGCTTCGAAATCGTTAAGTTTGCTAATAAAAAATTTGTTAAAATTTTACAAAATATGAAATAGGTAATAAAATAAATTCCAAATTAGGGCTTCCAGATGCCCATATTCGGGTGGAAACGTACGTTATTCAAAATTGGATGGCTCTAGGTACCGTTGTTTTATCACAATGCGAGAAACATACATTTATTTATGCAGTTGCTTCATTATTTAATTTCTTTAAATATAATATAGGGCTGTAATATTTGGTGGTAACAATTTGAAAAGTGAAGCTGATATTTATAATGAACCGACGCAAAATGCCAAAACGAAATTAATAGGCCTTCTAGGCTAACTCCCTTTGGATTAAAATCTAAAAGGGTTCAGATTTTACTGATTGCCCAAAACGACTCTTTTAAAATTTAATATTTTTCAGTAGAGATTATCGATTGAGAAGGCCCAGGTGGAATGGTGACACATTTTATAGGATATTAGATAAATATGCATTTAGACTAAAGAGGGGAAATTTATATATCTTCTGCATATTTAAAAAGCGAAAATATGTGACGTAATGCTGTAAAAATATTTAATGTTAATTAGATAAATCATGAATTAAATGTATTTTTATTTAAATCAGTCAGATTAAAAAGTGATATTTTTAAGAACTACATATATTGCTTTTAAATAATTAAGTTTGTGAATTGATAACAGACAAATTAAATATAAAAGAATATCATCATACATTTTTACGAATGGAAACTGATCCGAATAAAAAGTGAAACCACGCATTAAAACGAAAAATCGCATTTGATAAGTGAAAAAATATATAAAGCAATTCTACAAAAATATTTAATGTTTTTAGCCCATAATTAGATACAGAAAAAGTTATGGGAAAATTTTGATACTTTGTCGGGAATTTTTTGAAATAAGGTGATTCTGTGATTTTGCTGTTGAATTTTATGTGGCTGAAGCGAAAAAGCGATACTTAGTAATAAAGTTAAGAAAACAGAAAAAGTTGTGTTAACAGGAAGGAGTCCAACAGACTGGAGTAAGCAAGACTATAAAAAACAGAAACATATTCCCCTAGTGCGACGTTAAAATTTGAATCCTTCCCCAGATTTTCTTTCTTTCCTTTTCTTCCAATTTCTGAACTGCTTATCTAAAGATTATTAGCAGATATTTATTGCTGTACGTTCTTAGATCATTAGACTCATCATGTACTTTTTCAGAAAAATTGGGAATTCGAGGTTATGAGACTTTCACTGAAAGCATTGAAAGTGATTTATAAGCTCGTGCAGTAAACGGAAATACTAGAACTATATAAAAAAAAAGCGGCATGAGTTGAAGTAAAACTATTTAATTTTAAAATTCTTTTTTGCGTGTTCTAAATTTGCATAACCTTCTGGTTTGAGCGAGTTTACGTGATGTGATCCAAGCACATTACAGGAAAATGTTTAACTTAATTGTTAGTACGATTTTAAAATAGTGTCACAATTTAAGTTTGAATTTACTACAATTAATTCGACGAATGCTAAAAAGAGTGATAATTTAACTGATGATTAATTAATAAGTGCTTAATTAAGATACCGATTTTGGGATTTTGACGAAAAACGATTTGATACCATTTTCTGCTGCGCTCGAGAGAAGACATCAATTCACGTATCATTTTCTGCCATTTTGCTATTTGTTTTATTCGATTTATTCGAAAAGATTCGGTTAAATTAATTTATCTGAATATGGTAAAGCATACCAGGGTTTTCTGCCTAAAGAGAGGGATATTTTTTTAAAGGTAAACTGACTCGTATTCACATTACACATAGGGAAAATCCTATGGAACCAACCCGTTCTCAAAGATTTAATACTCAGGCGTTTGCTTCTTAAAGTACATGAAAACACACAAAGATTATCTGCTTGAAGGCAGAGACGCATTCGTGGAGGACTAACTTCATGCAGCCAGCAGTCAGACCGTTTGCCTGGGTTCGAAATCAAGTGGAACCATCAGAATTCAGTGTTATTAACACTCGGCCATCGGTGGGGACTTTATTTGATAAAAAAAAGAAAGTATGATATATAAAATTTCTTGGCGAAAGAGCCAGAATTCTAAAAATTTATAAACAGTATTAGAATTACTGGTGACGGCAATTAGCGAAAGATACACTTCGAAATCTTGCGATTCCTTTAGTATTTGATGTTATCTAATTCTCAGAATTTTTGTAAGTTTTCTTGCTATCTCTGTTCCTCCATTTAATTCTACAGTGCACTCATGCCTGAGTAGATAAGAGCACTGAGCACTATTAGTTCGACCTGGTGGAGAATTTCGATGAATGGGTTGGCTGCACGAGACAAGGTGTATGGTATATGGGCGTTTTTCTTCTGCGCTTTATTTAAAGCCAGTTTTTCTCAGAAAATCCTCCACGAAGGCATTCCTTCCTTTAGCAGACAGCCGTGATCTACTTTGTAGTGACCAAATAACCTAAGCTGTCTAATTCTAGATTGTGTTCCTTTACTCCATCTGTTTCTATTTTTGGTCCTGAACTAAAAAATTCTGTTTTGAGAATGCATTCATTCCTTTAAAAGATTATTATTGTTGCTTTAAAATTTTAAATAATCGGCCAGTTAGCTTCGATTATAATATAAGCGGAAAACAACTGATGTAAGATAATGATTATCATTGCTTTAAAATATATTTGTGCAAGAGATGCATTAGATGTGATTATAAAATGGTAAAAGTCAAAGACCTCGGAGGCTTATGCAGGAGATTACATTTTATGTTTTGTTCATTTTGTTGCAAAGTAGAATATAATGTCGAAAAAAACTAACTAATACTTGTAAATAAATTTATATTTGGGTAAAAGAAATGCTGAAATAGCCAAGTTTTTATTAGAAATGGTCCTCTTTTAAGTATGAAAATCCGTTGTTCGAACTAATTGATTATCTGAACCCATTCTTGTTTCACTCAATTCGAATAATCAGTGCTGAACTGTGTTTTGGAATATAATTATGTTCAGAGAATTGTATTGTTTGCTCATAGTTGAATGCCGTTAATTGTTTAACTACAATGAATGATTTTAAAGAACGTTCTTAATTTTTTCTTTGCGGTGAAAAATTTTAAATGCGAAATTTTCTAATTACGGAAGTTTTCATCATCGAAATTTAAAAGCTCTTAGGTAAAAGAATTATGACATCTTGCAGTCGCTTTAACTATTGCTTTATAAAAAATAAATTTAAAGAAACGAAAATTCCAATCACGTTTTCATAAGTTAAAGCTATAATTATGGAAAGCTAAATTTTGTATTCCTAGTTTGGGTTGTGCGTTAATAACACTTCCATATCAAGCACTCATTAACATGCAGCTGCAGTATTTGTAATTTAGCCCTCCACCTTTTTTAACACTCAGCATGAAACAATTTCTCGCTTTTATAAACCAGTTTATCGACAACTCCTACTTTACAGATTAAAAAAAAATAACAACAAGACCTGTTCGTTGAAATGTCCAGCTCGAAGAGATTCTTAATTTACATAGCAATTATAAGCTCTTGCACGCCACAGAAATTCTTTAGAAGAATGAAAAATAAAGAACTCACAGCAGCGATATATGCTCCTTGATTTAAACTTTAATTGCTTTTAGTGGAAAAACAAATGAAGGAAGTAACTTATAAATTAAAGCACGTAACAAGCAGTACGTAATCTAAAATAAATAGTGTTAGATAGTTTATTTTCAAAATGCAATTTTCGTAGTTTAATACATAATATTTTTTCTTTTTCTTTCAGGTTGAATTATGATAATTAGTTCCTTTAATATAATAAGCTACTCGAGCGACTTATCTTAATCACTCGGATGTGAAAATGAACATGAAAGCCTGGTTTCAAGACCCGGTTCTCGCCAAAAATACATTATTTTGAAGACTAAACCATAATAATAATACTAACGGAATGCCAAAATCTGCAAGCGTCGAAGAATTAATCAGGTTGAAAAATTAAGCTGATAGAAAATATAATAAGTCGTTGATTAAACTGCAGTAAAAGAAGAAAGATTAAATGCTTTTGAATCCTAATTCAGGTTTCTTCCGATATGCCAAATAAGTTTCTCTAAAAAGGTATCTAATCCAGCTTAATAATTCCAGCAAGAAAATGTATTTTCATCACATGTTCATTTTGATTTTAGTGAAACTTTTCTAAACGTAAGAAATATATCTCTTAGGTAAGTTATTTCAATAAACAAAGAACAAAATAGAATGAGAGACTTTAAAATTTTGATTGAAGGTACTTACATTTTGAAATTAAGAACATTGTTCTAAAAGATATAAACAATTCATTTGATTTCATGGTGGTCAATAGACAGTAAAGGAAGGTGTATGCATCTTTCTGATGAAAACTGCTTGGCGCATGTTGTTCTATAACGGATTGTATTGGATTATGGCAAACTCACGAGGACAAAGGGAAGGTGTATCTTCGCGGAAGACTTTTAGATGGAAACTAGCTTATTTACGGTCCACATGGGGAAAATCATAAAAATTTCCATACAGCCGACTGTAACGCCTGAATCGGATTACTAGTGTTCAGGCGGTCTTACAACTTGGCCACTGGTGTGCCTACCTTATAATGAAAAATATCTTTTAATTCCTTACACAAACCCGTAAAACTTTAAGAAATTGTTCCCACAAAAGATACCTAATTATCAGAAACAGGCAGCGGCCTTTCTTCTGCCTGAGATTCTTTTCAAATTCATTATTTTAGAACTTTGCTGATAGCTAAAATTTAGATTTAAATTTCGAAAATTAACAAGAAAATTTGTAGTACTTCCTTGCTGGACCTCCAGAGTGCCTTTGACACACTCTGGTGGCCGGCAATCAAGCAGGCGCTCAGGAAAGCGCAATGTCCCATCAATCTCTACAACGTCCTCTGCCACTATCTACAGGATAGAAGTCTCCTAGTAACTCATAACAACGGAGTTACAACTAAACACCAAGAAAGAGGCTGCCCGCAGGACTCGTGTGTGAGGCCGATCCTTTGGACGATTACTTTTAACGCGATTCTGGAGGCAACCTGGCCGCGACACACGTCAATTGTCGCATATGCTGATGATGCCGCATTGTTAGTACGAGGAAGAACCCGCGACGAGCTTGAGAAGAATGGCACCGAGTCTTGTGCACTCTTTGCTAAACTCTGCGGCAAACTTCAATTATCTATTGAAAAGTCCTGTGCTCTGATCATACCGAAGCAAAGAGCCAACCCGAGACGCAAACCATGCATCAAATTAATGCAGAGGAACATTAAAATCAATAACACCTTGAAGTACCTTGGCCTTCTGTGGGACAACAAGTTAACATGGATCCCTCATCTCCAAAGTATTAAACAGCGAACTTCTGAAATAGCAAGGAAAGCTCGCTTATTTCAGGGGCGAAACTGGCGTCAACCCCCCATCCAGAAAATTCTTTATCTGACGGTCTCTGAGAAAATAGCCCTTTATGCTTCAGCAATATGGGCCAATCCGATAAGTGGTAGGAAAGTCAAGCAGCTGGGCACCATACAACGACCTTACGCCTTACTCTTGTGTAAGGCCTGTAAAACAACGGCCACAAGCGTAGCAGTCGTACTATCTGGTATAATGCCACTGCACATAGGCTGCTTACGCTACGATTACCCACTTAAAAAAGGATGCTACCTTTTGTGGACACACCTATAGTCCAGTCCAGTACGAGCACCCAAGGAACCCCCTGGAGACGCACCTGGCGCATAAGGGACGAAACGTAAGAATTCAGGTGAGCAGAAGTGGCGAGCAAATCAACATACAGGATCCACGGTACCCCAAGCAGTACTATACAGACGTTTCCAAGCTCGACGAGGGTACAGGTAGTGCATTTATCCTGTACCACGGAGGAAGGAAAGAAATCGAGTGGAAGGGGCACCTTCAGCCAGTAAATAGTATATTCCAGGCTGAAGTCATAGCCATTACCACTGCGATTCAACATGCAACTGACAGCGGGATTACCGATGCAATGCTGTTTACAGATGGCATGTCAAAGCTATTAGCCCTAGTCAATCATAAACACACCTCGCCATTGATAGTGGACCTACAGAATATTCTGCAATCCCATACCCAACTAAATGTAAAATTAATATGGACTAAGGCCCACGTTAACAACGAGGGAAACGAGGCAGCCGATTACCTGACCAAGGAGGCAGCGAGCAACATAGCTGCACAGACGGTAACAGTTCCGGCGCCTCCCTCGTATCTTAAGAGAACCCTCAAGGAAAAAGGCCTGCAGAAGTGGCAAACAGAATGGGAGACATGTGATACGAGTCGCAGAACCCACATATTTCTGCCTAGAGTGAAAATGGAGCGTCAATACTCCAAACCTCCTATCACTAATTACATCTCGGGGCACGGTCCCTTTCCCTACTATTTTGAAAGATTCGGCATTTCCAACACTGGCTTGTGCGTCTGTGGGTCGCTCGGAACACTAGACCATTACATCTTCGAATGCCCGCTCACGGAGGATAATCACCTCCACTTGCCATGCCAGACCCACTAATACAAGGTCTGGCATCACTCAACCTCAAGTGGCACCGTCGCATATGTATAAATAAGTACATACTCCTCCGCATCTAAGGCAATACAGCCTTTTAGTGTGCTTTATGTGCTAGTAACTCCGTTATTAATAGTTTTTATGTATCATGTATGTTTATGTGTCTTTCTATATGTAACCAGTATGTTATGTGATGTAATGTATACTTTGCAAATCTAAAATCTGTAATCCAACATAATAGTTAATGTATCCCTCATCAGCCCTTGTATGGCAGTATAAACTTTAATTTAAGATCAAAATAAACTGCATGTGCGGCCCCCTGGGGTCCCAGGCAGTTGTTGCCTCTAGGTAGGGGAGGGCGTGAGACATATGCCTGTTTACCTATGTTAGACACCAGACGTCCCCGTCCTCCGTCACCTGTGACCTGTAGTACTTCCTTGTTAAAGCAGGCAATGCATTAATCTTTGGCGATATTTGAAATTTCCACAATGCAGATTGGGTGATTAGATTTGCTAACTTCGGCAACTAAGCGCAGTGGGCTCTTTAACAGGGAAATAACTTAGTTCGGTTAATTTGATTATGACAAAAGACAGAAGGGCTATCTGCCTAAGAGAAGGGATGATTTCATGAAAGACTTTCTAAGAGACATTGGCTCGTATCCATGCTATATATGGAGAAAACAATAAGAACAACCATGTAAAAATCTCTCTCGCCTCAAATCGAGGTCGAACTACCCACGTTCAACGATTTTACCACTTCCTCGCTGGTGGGCCCTAATGAGGAAACAGTAATTCTGTTTATATTCCTAGATCCAAGGGATGGTTAGGGGTGCACCGTGTCGAAGTGATTCAAATCCTAATGAAGACAAAAACACTAATCGACTTTTATAAAATACGTATTATATCTACGAAATAAATAACAACAAAAAGATGTTAAATGTTTGTTAAAACTTTATATAATTATGAAATAAAAATAAATTCACCGCAATTACTGAAGTGCATGGACAATACAGACAGCAAGAATATTACAGCACGGACAATATAGACATCAGTGAAACCTGAAAATAATGTTCTTGAAAAAATGTCCTCCTTCACTCTGAATGCCCACTCCATGGGTGAACTGTTCAAGTTGATGCGGGAAGGCTTCAACGACACATCTCAGGATGCTCTGTGGAACAACGTCGGAGTAAAGCCGTCTTGTGCCATTCCTCAGGACACCGAATTTTATCCTCCACTTGTCCTACCCACAATTCTGCTAAACATTACTGTTTTGCTGCAAAACCTCCAAGCGTCTATTACAAAGCCTGTTTTAATGAAGGCCTCCACTGCCACAATCTGTAACTGCACCGGCCAACGGTCTTTAACAAGGGTGGCCAACTTCTGTATATATATAAATGATAGATATTTTTTTCTTAAAAACGTATCGCGATCTGCATGTTAAAATATTTACCATTATCACATTTGAGCTTTTGTCATGGGCACTAATAAGTGACACTGGGAGAAGAGATATTAAACCAACATGCTATTCCATATTTTATTAACCATATTTATTACCTGAAAGGTAGCCAGATAAAAGCAAAGACTAAATTTTATTTTGTTATTTATTATTAATGGGAAATCTGCATTTATCCAACCAAGTGTTCATCATTTGACGTTTATCCAGACATAAGATAATTATAATTAATATAATATAATTAATCTTCATTTAGGGAATTAACAAGTAAGAAACAAATGTTTAGCCTTCGTAAACTTTTTCATGTAGATTCAAAATAATAGAAGATGTAGTGCTGCAATTGATGATATTGGGATACTTTTCTCGACTAAAGGTTTTCCAAAAACCTTCTACAGTCACCAGATGTTCTGGCCTGTAAGCTTAGATAAGCTTGTAGAATTTTAATTCCATTTTCTAAAGCTTATTCGTATTTAATATTAAACGCATCAGAAATTTTTGCGGCAATATATTTAACATTTAAATCATTTTCAAAAGGAAAAGATAGATGCAACAAAATAACCTTTTTAAAATCATGAAATATGACCCCAAAATCTTCAATCGTCTTTTAAATGCTTGCAATGCATTTTTGAATGTTAGAATTATAGTTTTGACGTTTTTTTAGGTGAGAGGATATATTGGAAAATGATTCAAATTGTTTTGTTGAAGATCTTCTATTTTAGTATAATAATTTTTGTTCTGTGTGCATTACTGCTACTGATAATTTTAATTACTGCCTTGTTTTTGCTAGCTGTCTAAATTTAAATTACTTAATTCCGATGTAAAATTTCTAAGAAACATTAAATCACCGAGCTAAGTATCATTATAATTTGCACATTGATGATCAAGAGTTTCGAGAAAATTTTATGTGAGATAATAAATCTCGAAATCGTTCCAAAAATTTACTTAGCCAGCTTGCAACTACTATATACAATAATAAAAATTACAATAATAGTTATTATAATTATTATTATTGCTGTTATTCATGAAGTCGCATTTGAGAGAAAAGCAGTTTGAGGAAAATTCTTCGAAGGGAACACTAACAACTCTGAATGCTATATCCATTATTCCTTTCTTATTTAATTGTTTATTGGCTAGTACGTATTGATGAATTAAGGGGCTAGCTGAAAAAATTTGGAAATTCTGTCTTTTGGCATAGAAAGTCAGTTCTAAATCCACTTATGCAGCCTCTTACTGCTCCAGCTCTATCTGCTGTTATCAAACCAAATTTAGAAGAGGGTAGTGTCAAATTATAAGGAAATTTTTGAAAAAGTTGAATAAATCCTCTCCTCCAGTTTTTTGTCTTAAACAATCATATCCTACAATTCGTTTTTAGATGTATGACCTTTAAAAACCACAGAAATAAAAATTTTACTAGTGACACTTACATCTCCCGATTCTTGGAGAAATCAAAGCAGCAAGAATCAGCGTAATAAATTTGTATAACTAGTTTCGAAGGTTTAAATACAAAAATTCTTCACCTACAGAAATGCAAATAAAGAAAGAAAAACCAGTGGTAAGATAAAATACGATACAGCGATAAGAATGAGATGAAGGAAGTGTAATTACTGGCTCCCTCTGTTGACGAAAAAGGAAAACAGGTATGAAATAATTTCCTTAAAAGTTCAAGGTAAAGATGGATTGGAACTGGGATACTTAACTAAAACTGAAAGATTTTTGTGAATGCGAAGCGCCTCTAGAAAATCTAATTCGCCAACGGCACATGTTTTTTTAAAACACCAGTCCATGTTTTTTAAAACATGTGACGGTGGCGAACAGAAAACATATGACGTTGGAGAATTAGATTTGCAGAAAAATGGAAAATGCAGAAAAATGGAAAATGTGATTTTCTGATCAACTGGGGATTTATGTTTTTCTTTTTTCCTAACATATACCTCATTCTCTTTAGTTCGAAATTTTAAGGCCCTCTTAGTTTGACCAATGTAAATTAAACAACATTGGCAAGGAATACTGTATATACACTAGGAATTCATATCTGGAATAGGATCTACGTATGGAACTGAGAATTTTATTGACAGAAGCGAAAACGATACGAAAGTTGAATTTCTGTAAAAGACGTCCAGTTTTATAGCTAACCAATGGAAAGAAAAGAATGAAAACAGAATTCTTACAGTTTACTAAAACTAGAGAGCACTTTTTGATGTGTTGAAATGAAAATGTTTTAACTGCGTAGTTAATAATATTAGGTGAAAATCCTTTGTCAATGGCATCTGGTTCCAAGTAATTTTGTTCTTGATCAAGATGTGATTTAGAGGAGCAAACTTGAAGTGCATGAAAAACGTAGGAATAAAATGAAGCTAACTTCTATTTATTCGAAGGACAGATCTGAAATATGGTGGAAGGCAAACACATGAATATTTATGGTAAACAGTGGTATTGAACTTGGGTATGTTGCGTATGACCATTATGTCAAGAAACGGAAGTAAATTGGATGTTTTACGTTTAAAAGTGAACTGAATGGCAGGATCAATGGAATACATTATTGAACGAATTTTATTTAAATTATTTTTATTGCCATCAGACAGGATAAAAGTATCGTCAACGTACCGGAACCACACAGAGAAGTTTAAAATTCTAATAATTTTGATTCATAATAACGCATACAGGTATCAGCAAGGAAAGGACTAAGAGGGCTTCTCACGTCCAACTCCTCAGCTTGTTGCTTATGATGCTTATTTTGGAAAAGAAAATGTGTCCGCTTCAGTCAGCGGTAGGTAAGGGAAATTAACTCATCAATTTCGAAATTTCGATACAGAAGAAATCATATTCTTGAAATCTCGTGTCCAAGAGTTTAAGTACTCCTTCCACTGAACATTGGTGAATAATAATTTTATATCAAAACAAACCATGATGAAATTTCTAGGAGAAATGTTTTTGCTTTTTTTATGAACTGTATTGAATTTTTTATAGTGTAAGTACAGTAGAAGTCCAGAAATTCGCAATGCTTGGGACCAGAGGTTGTGCGGATTTTAGGATTTTGCGGATTTCAGGACAGAAAAGCCAAATCATAATATTCAGACTAAAAGTGCAAAATAAATAAGGCATATTAGATACATTTACTTAAATTATTATGTACAATAATATACATTATTACATTATTTTATTACATGCATTAAATTATTATATATATATATATATTA
>KK112252.1:564681-577504 GCA_000611955.2 Stegodyphus mimosarum | reverse complement strand
TATTATATATATATATATATTATATTAGTCATTTATATTAGTGATTACAGGAATATTTTAAAGCATTAAAGACATATACAATAGAGATGTGTAAAAATAAGGGATACTAATAAAGCATAAAATATTTCATTTTTTTTACTTGTTTCAAACATTTTTCTGATAAAGGTTTGTTTTAAAGCTTTAGGTACTCCAGAGTAATTTTTTTTTTTAAAAATTCTACAGGGTCATAATCTCTTGCTCTGTGACACAGCTCTATTGTTCTAAATATTTTAGGTATTTTTCACCATGTTCCAAACCCTCATTAAAAGATATTTTTTTATTCCTATCAAATTCATTATTTGTGTCGGTGTCGGAATCGTTTTCTTGCTGTGGCGAGTTCAAAACAGAGCCAATGATTTCATCATCTGTTATCTGATATGCCAGTGTTGGCTCATCTGAACACATCATCCATACTGAAAACCTCTTCTGGGCTAAGATCTTTTTTTGCCACTAACACAGAATCATTATTATTCGTTAATTCTGACATAATTATTGGATAAATATTTTTTCTTCGGTATTTCATTCTCCATTCTGCGGTTTCTGGAACCTATAAATTCAGTGTTTATATTTTGAGAGGCAGTGCGGATTTCAGAAGTTGGCGGATTTCAGGTCGGCGGATTTTTGGTATTTGACTGTATTATTAACTAACAAAGTCAAAAAATTAGAAACTAAATATTTAGCTAACGGATACGAGGCAGTGCCTAAATTTGGTACAGTAGGGCGGAATTGAATACTGCTTTAATGAATTTTGGGTACAGCATATAAAATGGCACAATTGGCAACAGACAGGATAAGCGATTTTTTAAGTGGGTCTGGAGGATTTGTCAAGATTTAATCGCAGTTTGTATTTTTAAGGTATTGAAGATGAAAGATATTTAGGGATTAAATTATAGGGGGCCTTTGTTTAAGAATTTAGTGACATCATCGGTGTAAGTACTTTTTGTAAATGGCGACTGTCTGGCTACCTTTTCAGGCTTTGAAAGAATAATGTCTGGGTTAGAATGAATTTTTCGTAATGCAGCCATTTATCTCTTTATCTCGCGTTTAAATTCAAGTTCAAAGGTTTACTGTTAAATTTCGCATTATTGGCGATAAGATGCCTAAGAATCTCTTTCAGCGTATCTGAAACTTTATTGAATTGGAAAATGTTTTCGAAAGGAGCTAGAATCTTTGGAATCGAAAGTTTTGAGGAGTTAAAATTATATTTCAGAATTCTGTCTGGTTCCTCTATAAGGTTTTAGTTAAACTAACAGAGTTTTATTTTAATTTGACTCTGTCTATCCCTTCTCATTTCAACTTCCCGTTAGAATAAGCGCGCGTTTCAGTTTTATGCTTATATGAAGTGGAGCCAAGTAGTATTTAAACAAAAGGTAGAAACCTTTCAGTGTGAGAGAGCTTTTAGTCTCAGACCACGGTTACTCCATTCAACGTTCGCCTGACTAGCTAGTATTTAAATTCTAAGCCGTAGCTCTTTTACGTGATTACTTATTGAAGTAACTCCAAGTGCGTCAGTATTAGTTAAATCTTGCTACGCACCATTTCGTTTAGAGGCCAACCTCGCGTTATAGCTCTGTGAGCAAAGACTATTTAGTTTCTATTTAGCGTTTAGTTTAAATTATTTGATTGTTCATTTTAGACCCAAGTGCGGTCTCTACTTTCTGTATCCCTCCCTAGTTGGGAAGTGGTTGTAAATAATTGTGGTTTAATAAAAGAGGATTTTAAATCCCTTTAAAGTGCAGTTCTTCTACCACTTAATCACAATATTCTACCACAGAACATAGCTGCATTCAGCTCCCTGTTCCATATCAGGATTTAAGGAGTTCACGAAGATGTTTCCCAAGAATATGCACCGAACACTCAGTCCTGACACCTCTGCTAAATTATCATTAGAAACATTAAATATTGGTTTGTGTTTATAAGTTTGTTGGAAAGACTTTTTTAAACTGGAAGACTGTGAAAGCAGACTTTGGAATTTAAACACGAGGTTCCTTTTACGACGTTTGATTGCACTCTGAGTTGGAGACAAGAAACTTTGATCAATGGCAGGGAATTATGGACACAAATTAGCAAGTTCCAGATGAAGCTTATATAGCTCAAATTCAATTTTGGATAACTGTTGAGACACGTTACCTGGAATAAAAGAGTCAGGCAGTGAATTTGGGACACGAATTAGCAAATTCCAGGTGAAAAAGGGTCCTGGTCCTGGTTGACCAATAGTGTTATCCTAACTCTTGCGAATTACGCCAAATTATAAGATGTACCGAAAATTCATCAAAGCAGTATTCCATTCTGCTCTATTGTATCAAATTTAGGCATTGTTCCTACCCGATAGCTGTTGCTTCTAATAAAAACTAAAATTAAAAAAGTTATCAGGACTGAGTGTTCTGTGCATACTTTTGGCGAGCACTGTCGTAACAGTGTCAAAGTCCTGGTCTCGAACAGGGAGCTGAATGCAGCTATGTTCTGTGTCAGTGGTAGAATAACTGCACGTAAGAGAGGTTTAAAATTACCCTTTTATTAAACCACTATTTACAGCCACTTCCCAACTCGGAAAGGATAACAGAAAATAATGACCGCACTTGGGTCTAAACTGAACAATCAAATAATTTAAAATTAAGTTGAGTAGAAAATTAAGTAGTCGTTGCTCTCAGAGCTTTAAACACGAGGTTGGCTTCTATTCTACTATCAATGGTGCGTAGCAAGATTCAGCTAATACTAACGCACTTAGATTACTTCAATAAGTATTAGAGTAACAGCACTAAGGCTTAGAACTTAAATACTAGCTAGTTAGGCGAACGTCGAACAGAGCCGAAGTGATCTGAGACTAAAAGCTCTCTCACACTGAGAAGTTCTAGCTAACCTTTAAATACAAAACTTGGCTCCACTTCAAATTAGCATAAAGCTGAATCGCGTGCTCATTCTAACGGGAAGTTGAAATAGGAGAAACACGGGAAAGAGAAATTACATAAAACTTTGTTAGTTTAACTAAAACTTTACATACTTCCCGCCAGAATTGGCAAAAGTAGAATTACTGTGGTCCAAACGGACCATGTTGAAACTTTGCGATTCTAGAAATACTCAAAATTTAACTCTTCTTAACTTAGGCCAACCTTTACAGATAAAATAGAATTTCTTGGCAGATTACAGACGAAAACTTGACTTTTACATAGATCTTCATCTGCTTTCTATAATGACCTTATTTTCCTCTGACTCCTTCCAGCAACATCTGGAAGGAAAGAAATTTTAGTATAACATAATAAGACTAAGTTCTAGGTAACAGACTTCTTTCTTTACACGTGTAATTTCTCCCACATATTATCATTCAAGCGAAATTAAATTCTTCCCCCAATGTTCTCCACCGGTGTCGAATGAAAAGCGAACCGCAATTGCCGGTTCTTTTTTTTTTCTGTGCGGGGAGTGTTCGACTCTACCATCTACGATCGACTAACATTAGTTAGAACTTAACATACCGAAACCTCAGAAGACATCCTATAAACAGCTAAACTGATGTTCTAACTAGCTTCGTATCTATCACTTTAAGTGTATTTGGTAGAGAGCCTACTAATAACTTGCATTCTATTGCTTCTATCTCGTCTTTTCATGCATATAATTCCTAGTTTACACAAAAAACGCTTCATTCAAAATTAACTTTGCACCTAACGTGCATTGATGCAATAAATCCATTTTGTTACGACATTTCATAAAGCTTTTAACAATTGCACACAAATCCCAAGATACAATAAATGCGTTAAATTTCTAAGTTTACAGCAAGTGCTTCACATTCTTTTCTGAACATCGCATTACACTGAAACAATAGTCTGTAGACTAAATCGTATTTTCCTTCTACCGACTTTTCATTCTAGAAATTTACAAGTCTTTCGACAAAGCATAATATGAAAACATTTAGTTAACATTCTCGCAGCAATTCATTGTTTTTACAAGACTAAATATTTTCACAATACTTCAGAATCTACTTTACAAACATTAAGTAATTTAAATCTTTGCAAAATTACAATTAACAAAAACATCTTTCAAGATAAGTAATCATTTATCGCACACTTGACGTAAAAGTCAACCTCGCTTGAGGTAAAAAGAGCCTCTGCTGCAACTTGCAGTAATACTCGAAAATTAACTAAACGTTGGAATAAGAAATACTACTTATCTTGCTGTAGTCAGCCATTCGTTTCTTGGCCCAATCCTTGAAACTTGGATAAACTGTAGCTTGGGCCAGTCTCCTGAATTTTGGTCGCTGCTCCGGCCTCCTGCTGTATTTCGGACGTTGACCCTCAGGCTGCAACCTGGGCTGCTTGCTTCTCAGGCTCCTTTCTGATTTCGGCTATCCTCTTGACTGCCTTGGGCTGGCCTTGTCCATTCTTCTTTGGTCTTTTGCTGTTTGTCGAATTTCTATTTTCTGTATTCTTTCTTTTCAGTCCATTCCCTGGTGATTTTCCTTTTCTTGTTTTCTCTACTTTGTTGAGGAAGGGCTTTCTGTTTCTCGTCTCTCGTTGCAAATGTTGCTGGTTCCTGTTGTTGTCGCTGAGGTGAATCTTCCGTGGAAGTCTGTCTCCCCGGATCCTGGAAAAATCTTTAAGCATTTCCATTTTATTATGGTCATAATACGGTTTGAGTTGGTCCACATTGGCAGTAATTCTCTCGCGGTTCTTGGCTTATAACATTACCACTGTTTGGGTGATTTTCTCGATAAGAAAAGCGCCTACAAAACGCTGAAAAAATTTCTCCACCTTTTCTTCTGGGGCATTTGATAAAGCGTGTTTAATTTTCAAGACTTCATCTCCGAATTTATAATTCACCTCTCTTCTTTTTTGATCATGATAGTATTTTTGTTTCCTCTGGGCTATTTCCGAATTACCTTTCGCTTCCCGTAAATGCATTTTAAATTCTTCTGCCCTTTCCTGGACAAAGAAAAGTTTGTCTAAGGGTGTCAAAATCTTTCTTCCAAGAAACAGTTCAGCGGGTGTTTTTTGTGTTGTATCGTTTTTGGCCGTTCTAAGGGCAAAAGTAGAATTACTGTGGTCCAAACGGACCATGTTGAAACTTTGCGATTCTAGAAATACTCAAAATTTAACTCTTCCTAACTTAGGCCAACCTTTACAGATAAAATAGAATTTCTTGGCAGATTACAGACGAAAACTTGACTTTTACATAGATTTTCATCATCCTTCTGTTGTATCGTTTTTGGCCGTTCTAAGGGCAAAAGTAGAATTACTGTGGTCCAAACGGACCATAGTATATGGCTATCCTAGGTAGAGTGATAATTCTTAATATAACTTCGAATAATTTTAACTACGTTTCTATTAACCCATTCCGCTATGTTTGACTGCGGACGATACGGGACCATCTTTAGGTGACGTATGCCCAGTTTTGCACGCATTTCCTCAAAAATATTACTGACAAATTGGGGACCATTGTCGGAAATAACTTTTAGGGGCGCCCCGTATTTTAAAATATACCTGTTTAAAATTGAATCTACTACAATTTTAGCAGACGCGCGTTTTAACGGAATCAACTCCAACCACTTGCTAAAATGGTCCACTATAACTAACAGATAACCGCTTTTGTTAAATTTACTTCTAGGATAAGGTCCCAGTAAATCGATCCCTATTATTTGATTTAGGAACTCTCATTTAACACTATTTAAGAGCCCGGCCGAGCGGAAATTAATATAATTATTAAATTGGCATGTTGGGCACGACTGGACATACGCCCTAGTAAACTTTTGCAGTTCGGGAAAGAAAAGTGCCTCGCGAACTCTTTGGACAGTTTTTCGTATGCCCAAGTGACCAGAAATAGACGAATCGTGCAATTCCTGTAATACATTAAATCTAATGCTAGCTGGTATAACCGGTCTAAACTCGTGGTTTTCATTAGTAGTTTTTGTATAAAACAAAAGTCCATCAATTATTTCGTAATTTGCGGCCATACTTCTTATTGGCACAATATCTTGATGACTGAAATTCTCAGGGTCGGCTAAATAATTGTATATATTTTTGAACTCCGGATCCTTTCCGAGTTCGGCTATTACTGTTTCACGAGAATCTAACACTTTGGATGTCAGCATGGCTATTCTAACCGTATTTCCATTTTCATCCAAATTAATTCTACTTAAAGCATCTGCCACAACATTTTCCTTTCCCGGCGTGTGTTTAATTACTAGATTATATTCTTGTAATTTAAGTGCCCACCTTATTAATCTGGGTGATAATTTTTTTTCAGAGTAGAGTCTGGTGACCGCAGCTTGGTCGGTATATACAGTTACTGGAGAACTTCCAAAGTAAACACGAAATTTGTGCACTGCTAATAAAACTGCCAGAGTTTCCCTTTCCATGGCTGAATAGTTTCTCTGAGTTTCATTCAACGTTCGACTGAAAAAGGTGACGGGTTGCCCATTTTGAGAAAGAACTGCCCCAACCGCAAAATCTGAAGCGTCCGCTGAAATTTCTAGTCCTTTATCCCCTCCGGGAATTTTAAAACGGGGGCTTGAGTCAAGGCGTCTTTCAGGTTTTGAAATGCCGAGTTGGCTTCTGCTGACCACGAAAACCTACCTTTCTTCCTCTTTAATTTCAGCAGAGGTTCAGCTATTTTGGCAAAGTTTTTAATGAAGGACCGATACTATGAACACATACCAAGAAACTATGTTAACATTTTCGCTGTTTTAGGAACAGGATAATTTTTGATAGCTATAATCTTGGACTGATCCGTTTCAATGCCATTTTGAGAAATTTTAAATCCTAAATAACGTAACTCTTTTGCGGCAAATTTACATTTGGACGCATTTATCTTCAAACCAGCTTCATTTAACAATAAAAACACTTTTCTTAAATCTTGTAGGTGTTGTTCCAAACTATTACTTTTAATTATAATATCGTCCAAATAAATGTACGTATTCTTACCAAGGACCGGTCTTAAGACAAAGTCCATGCATCGTTGGAAAGTTGCCGGCGCGTCGGATAAACCGAAAGGGCATCCTAAGAAATGCGTACGTGCCAGACTTCGTTATGAAGGCGGTCTTAGGGACGTCTTCGGGTTTTACCCAAATCTGAAAATAGCCACTCGTAAGATCTAATGTAGACATATACTTTGTGGAGGTAATATTTTCGGATTATCTCTTCGATTATCGGCAGAGGATATACAGGATATTTTGTGACGGCATTCAACTTGCGATAGTCTATAGCAAAACGCCACCGCTTCGGGTGCGTAATCGGATAAGCATTATTTTTCTTGCATAAAACTACTGGGTTAGCATAACTGCTAGAAATCGGGGTAATTATTTTATTTTTCGACATTTCCTTAATATGATATTCAGTAATTTCTTCTTTCACCTTATCGTAACGGTATGGCTTTTGCTTTACTGTTTGGGCGTCCCTGTTTGAATCTCATGACTCGTGAGCTGCGTGAAACCCGGTACATCGCTAAATAAATTTGAAAACTCACTTACAAGTGCCTGCAGCTTTTCTTTCTCTTCTGCCGGTAAGTGCTGTAGCTCCAGCTGCGGGGGCTTATCATTCCTTTTGTCCACTGCCTGTATTGATATCGTGAGATTGCCTCCTTGAAAATCTATCTTCGTTTCTGCCAAGCTAAAAAAATCCACACCCAGAATAACAGACGTTTGCAGGTTTCGCACAATATAAAATAAAACTTTTACGTGCTCATCGTTGATACGCACAAAAAGTGAAACTTTTCCTAGGCATCTACACTTCTTTCCTTGGGCCGCTATAACATTCGCGTCTCTTGCAGGAAAGTGTTTCTTGAAAAATTTGTCAGAGATAAAGCTGCTTTGCGCTCCTGTATCCAAAAGAGCCGTCGCCGGTATGTTGTTAACTAAGACTGCAATCTTCGGTAAACTTAAATTTTTAACGACCACGGTGTTTAAACTAATTGTGGAAAGATTTTGCGAGACTTCGGACTTCTTCACCTTCCTTAAAGAAATCCCTTTTAAATTAAATCCTTCTTCTTATTCTAGCCACCTTCTGCATCTTTGCCCATTTTTCGATTAAAATCTCGTCGTTCGCCGGTCGACTTAGGAGATCTATCTTTCTTCGGTTATTGCTTCGCCTTGTTCTCGTAATTCTGTTATTGTTTTTGCTGCAGTCTTGGCGTGTTCCATTGACTTCTTCCCTCAAATTGGCGACGTCGTTCATTGGCTCCAGTTCTTCGACTTGCAAATTGTACTGCGAGCTCGAATAATTTATTCAAAGTCGTTGGGTTTCTGAGCTTGATAAAATCTTGAACTTGGAGCAGCACCCTAGGAAGTATAATTTGAATAATTTCTGGATCCTGGCGACTTCCATACAAAAGCTTGAAAACTTGGATTTTTCTCAAGATAAAATTTGACAAATCTTCTATCTTTTCTTGGTATCTACTAAAACGTTCCGCCTCCAGTCTGGCTCGATCTCGTACGACAGGAAGTGCCTTCACCAAAGAATTTTTAAAATTTTCATAAGTGCATGTGGGGCTTTCCGGTTCCCCCAAAAGATTCTTTCCAATACACTTAAGCCAATTTAGCGCTTGGCCCTTCAAAGCGCTGGTGGCAAGAGTGATTTTCTGAAATTCGTGAACTGGATATAACATAAAATGTGCATCCAATTTTTCCAGATAATTAATTACGGGTGACTTGCCGTCAAAACTTGCCGCTGGCTTCATAGCTGCCCGCATGGATTGTACAATGTAGCCAAATCCTTCTAGGGCAGGAGGTGGCATCTCAGTGTTCTGCACAGGTACTGTGGGTATCTTAGGTTCATCTTCTTGCCTTTCAGGCCATCCTCTCATTTTTCTTTGTCGGGCGCCAGTATCAGGACTGAGTGTTCTGCGCATACTTTTGGCGAACATTGTCGTAACAGTGTCAAAGTCCTGGTCTCGAGCAGGGAGCTGAAAGCAGCTATGTTCTGTGTTAGTGGTAGAATAACTGCACGTAAGAGGGGTTTAAAATTACCCTTTTATTAAACCACTATTTACAGCCACTTCCCAACTCGGAAGGGATAACAGAAAATAACGACCGCACTTGGGTCTAAACTGAGCAATCAAATAATTTAAAATTAAGTTGAGTAGAAAATTAAGTAGTCGTTGCTCTCAGAGATTTAAACGCGAGGTTGACCTCTATTCTAAACTATCAATGGTGCGTAGCAAGATTCGGCTAATACTAACGCACTTAGATTACTTCAATAAGTATTAGAGTAACAGCGCTAAGGCTTAGAACTTAAATACTAGCTAGTCAGACGAACGTCGAACAGAGCCGAAGTGATCTGAGACTAAAAGCTCTCTCATACTGAGAAGTTCCTTGCTAACCTTTAAATACAAAACTTGGCTCCACTTCAAATTAGCATAAAGCTGAATCGCGTGCTCATTCTAACGGGAAGTTGAAATAAGAGTTTACGGGAAAGATAAATTAACATTAAACTTTGTTAGTGTAACTAAAACCTTACAAAGTGTACATGTAGACTGTGTTAATTCAAAGCATAGAAGAGACATATTTATAGTTTTGCACAACAGTAGTGTTAAGAAAAATTGAAATTGTTTTTCTAGAAACGTTTTTACAAAGCCCGTTAAATAGGGTGTTAGATAGTGAGCGGATGATTTAGGACGCCGCTCTCCCACATTCTTGACAGCTGGAACGGAAGGCGAATTGTCAATGTTGGCTATGATATTATAGGAACCACAACCGTTTGTTTCGATGAGTCATGACTAAGTTGCGTTTGCGTGTTGAAATAGGCTGCGTCTCCTAACGGATGTATCAAATATCTCTTCACTATCGACCGGTCAATCACAGGAATGGCCAATAAATCGATCGCAATAGGCTTGTTGGTCATTCCTTGTTTATAATATACTAACTGCATGACTTCTAGTTAACCATAGATGGAAATATCCTGCACATGCGCACGTGTAATTTGATAGCAGTTCCAATTTTCTTACTGGTAGATACAGTATGAGCTATTCTCTCTATATAGTAACATACAATTAATGTGTTGGGTTGGCAAGAAAGTAATTTCGGTTTTTTAGGGAAACATAATACTAAATTCTTTATATATAAGAAATTAAGTTTACTCATTCAAATATCTTCCATTCTTTCTATGACCTTTTGCCACTTTTCTGGTAACTTCATGATTCCGCTCTCTTAGATATTTTGGTCTTTATCAGAAAAATGCAATTTGAGGTCATCGTTATTATTGCAAATTTTACTGTTTAAGAAGTTTTGTAAACTTCAAAATAAATGATAATGGGACTGTGCAAGGTCGGGCCTATATGGGGGATGCAAAAATCACTTCCCAACTAAGCTCCAATAATTTACAATAATATATGAGGTTTCGCATTGCCGTGGTAGAACACGACCTATGACCTATGACCTTTTGCCACTTTTCTGGTAACTTCATGATTCCGCTCTCTTAGATATTTTGGTCTTTATCAGAAAAATGCAATTTGAGGTCATCGTTATTATTGCAAATTTTACTGTTTAAGAAGTTTAGTAAACTTCAAAATAAATGACAATGGGACTGTGCAAGGTCGGGCCTATATGGGGGATGCAAAAATCACTTCCCAACTAAGCTCCAATAATTTACAATAATATTGTTACGAAAAATTCGGCGGTTGCGCCTGTATGTAAGCTTTCCGGCATAGCACTAGGGTTGCCATAAAATAGTGTATGGTAGGGTTGCCAGATTGGCGACTTTATCGCCCATTTGGCGACCAAATCGGCGATATCCCATGGTCCAATCGGGAAGCTTCTAGAATAACTTCCTGTCGAGATATTTCTCGAAACGTGTCGAACTTAAAGAAAAGCTATATAAACCCTTGCGTTTCTGAGAGCCGTTTAGTTGCAAAGTTGCAAGATTGTGCAGATTGTGAAGTAGTTGAGAAGTTAGTTGCGAGTTGCGAAGTTAGTTGCGAGATTGTGAAGTATTGCGAGCAGTGTGATTAGTTGTCAGAATAGCTGCTACGCCAGAGTTTTGGTGAACGGAAAGCGATCGAGATAGTGCTTTGCCGTGAAGCTATCTTTACAGTATAGCTTGACAGTGTATTAGTGAGTGTTCCACGGTGTTTATTATAAGTCTAGTGTTGCCGTGAAGCTACCTTTACAGTTACAGCCTGAAGCTGTGTGGCTGATTGTTTCAGCATATTTATTGTAGATTTTCGACGCTTTTAAAGGTAATTTTGGAACTGTGCTGTAAATAGTGATTCTTGTAAATAAATTGTGCTTTTTATTGTTCTGCATCGTGTTTTCATCGGATACTCTCAAATCCACGAACCCGTAAAACGCAACAATATTGTTACGAAATGTTCAGGCGCGGTAAGATAGCTTCCTCGCAAAGATGGTTTAGGATTGCCAGCAAATGGCAAGGGAAGGCAGGGTTGCCATATTTGGCGAGAAATCGCCCAGTTGGCGACATTTGGCAGACAAAATTCGCGATATGCAATAGGCGCATGGAGAACCTTCTGGAGCAAATTCTTACTGGTTTAACACAGAATGTTCTCGAACACAAGCCAAGAGCTATATAAACCCTGCTGGTAAGCGGAGAGTCAGTCAGAGAGGAATCAGTGCGTAGTCTAGTGCCGAATTGGTCGTCGAGTGCATCGAGAGAGTCTCTTTAAGTGGCATCTGAAGAGTCAGAGGATGAAGAAACGGAGGAAGTAGCTGGTGGAGTGTTTGAGAAAGATCCAGAAATCATGGATGAAACATCTGACGTGATTAAAGAAAGAGAACGAAAACATAAAGAAATAAAAGACGAGAACGAAGGTTTTGATTCTCACGTGCCTGAAGTAGAGACAGAAGAAAGTGAAAATGCGGCTGTCAAGATCATAGAAACTGATAATGAAGTTACGAAGTCGCAGTTAGCAAGCATTGAACGATCTGATGAGATGTGTTCACATGTTCACATCACATGTTCATGTGATGCTGAGATGGAAGAAGCTGATGTACAACGTACGCGGAGTGCTCCAGCATTGCAAGAAAGTTTACCCATTTCGCAATCCATGTGCGTGCCTTATAGTGCAGATTGTGCAGACAAGGACTTGATTCTAAACCTGAATACTTCTGCTTGTAAAGGATCGGATTCTATTCATGACCCTGGTGCAAACTTCGGAATTGGTTCCCAGGAAACGGAGGAAAATAAGAATGTAGCAACTACTAAAATTACCAAGGTGAACTGCACACACGATGCGAATAAACTACAGAGTGGTGAACGAACTGTTTCAGATCTTCCTGTGCACAAAAAGTCTGAAAGGACTGAATCTTCAGACTGTGATATGGAAAACAGAAATACACCTGAGAACTGCAGTGGAAAAGTATTTGACCCGGGTATTGTTCAAGAGCAGAAGCTAAGTACGATTTGGCGAATTCTAGTATCCGACAAGTAACATCTTCAACAGCATCGGACCCAGATCCGTGGAGTCAGGAAAAAGTTAGAGAAGACCAGTTGGCGGATCCTAACATTAAGCCAATAATAGAGCTGAAGGAATCATCGGCTACGAAACCCAAGTGGCAGGACGTTTCCATCTTCAGTCCGATGACTAAAAGGTACTGGGCTCTCTGGGACTCACTTCACCTTCGAAATGGAGTCTTATATCGACTGTGGGAAAGCGACGATGGAACTAATAAAAGATGGCAGCTGCTGCTTCCTCAAAACCGAATACCTGATGTCCTGAAAGAAATACACAGCAGCCCAACAGGAGGGCATTTCGGCTATATGAAGACATTAAACAAAGTTCGAGAGCGCTTCTTTTGGAGTTCCGCAAGAAACGACGTTGAGAAATGGTGCCGGTCTTGCGATGCCTG
>KK112252.1:530927-563377 GCA_000611955.2 Stegodyphus mimosarum | reverse complement strand
TGTTGCGAGCAGTGTGATTAGTTGTGAGAATAGCTGCTACGCGAGAGTTCTGTGAACGGAAAGCAATCGAGATAGTGCTTTGCCGTGAAGCTATCTTTACAGTATAGCTTGACAGTGGATTGGTGATTGTTCCACGGTGTTTTATTATAAGATTAGTGTTGCCGTGAAGCTGCCTTTACAGTTACAGCCTGAAGCTGTGTTGCTGATTGTTTCAGCGTATTTATTGTAGATTTTCGACGCTTGTAAAGGTAATTTTGGAACTGTGCTGTAAATAGTGATTCCTGTAAATAAATTGTGCTTTTTATTGTTCTGCATCGTGTTTTCATCGGATACTCTCAAATCCACGAACCCGTAAAAACGCAACAATATATGAGGTTTCGCATTGCCGTGGTAGAACACGATTCCTTTCCGATTTGCCAGTTCTGGCCTTTTCTGTTTGATGGCCGACATAACATGTATGGCCGACATAACAGTAATACATTGGAGCAAATACCTGCAGGAAGTTCTTACTCAAAGCATTTTGAAGGGCGTTTTCGTAAAATCGGATTGCCTAAAAAACATTGGAAAGTATAAAAGCCTTTTTACGAAACACAAAAACGAAGCGGGTGATTGTTTGTTAAATAAAGAAGAGTCAATTCCTTCAGAATTCCGCAGGAACGATTGGCGTAACTTTGGCAAGGAAACTTTAACGATTGGCGAGACCACCGCCAGTTTTGACGTTTCGATGGTAGCCAACTTTTACAGTTGACGAAATAATACGTTAAACGTACCTATACTTTTTTATAATCTGTTTAATTCTTTTTTAAACATTTTTCTCGGGAGTGGTTTACACTAGTAACTTCTCACATTCGATTCCCAAGCGATAAAATTAATATCGGGGGGGGGGAAGGAGTTATTCTCTATTATTTCTGTAGCTGTGTAGTTTTTTTTATTGTGGTTTAATTGTTTATTTTTTGCTTCTTCTTCACTTAAAAAATAATAATTTATATTCTCGAAAATTCTACAATTAAACAACTTAATTGTAGAAAAATCTTAAAATATCTAGAAAAATCCTAGATATTTTAAGAAAAATCTGTGCTGGGTTCTTAAGTTTTAGGAATTTATATTCTTATTTGCAGCCGAGCTCAAAATGGCGTCAAGAAGATCTGCTTGTAAAGACGAGCAGCGTAGGTAACGTGTATCGAACCAAGATCAAGATCTATAATCTACGTGTATACGTTCTGTGTGGTTGCCACCTTGTCGTCGAGAAAACTTCGTACCTCTTCGATGTCAGCCACAGAGGTTTCCTAATTCAGTGTATGGCTCTTTTATCCTCTGTTCCCATTCAAGCCTGGCCAGACTACCGGAAGATTTCCCTTTCGTCCTGAGTTGAATTTATGGATGAAGCTGAAAAAATTCCAGCATCGATTACTAATGAAGTGCTCAAGCCGAGATCTAACAAATACAAATACAAAGTTTTGGAATGAAAGTTTCACAAATACAAAGTTTGGGAATGAACAACTACTACGTTGTATCATGGTTCTGCTATCCTGAACCTTGGTAATAGCTTTGGATATGTAAAACGGAGAATTTGAATAGGAATCTTCTTCATGTTCTTTAATCGAAAAGATGTAGACTTTCCTTTGTTATATTTTTTTCTCCAGCTCTACGAAAGCATGTGGCAAATAAAGAGCTTCCACTTAATACATCTCGTGCAATATTTCAAAGAACATATGTTGCTGAAACAAAAAAAAATAGCTATCTGCCATCAATTTTGTCAAATGCTTCCGTCATTCTTTCCCAGTTGTTAATATTGAGAAAAAAAGAGTATGAGACGACGCTGTCTCAACAATAACTGGTTTCTGAAATGTGACGATCGCAGATGGAGAATTATATATTAGTCATCTTTCTACTTCTCAATGTTATACGAAGTGTAACACATAGACATACTGTAAAAAAAGAACACAACGAAGAACTCATTTCTGATGCAACTAATAAAATTGTTTTCAGTTTGTTCTTTTTTTCCTACCATGCTCTTAAAATTCATTTCTCGAACACAGCATTTGAATACAACTATATAAGAGCTGTTGCGAGTGTCAAAAGGTTTTCGCATATTGTTGATCAAACGGTTAAAATATTTTCATTTAAACAAAACAACTCCTAAAAAAAGTTCCTTTTGATCGATTATGAAAATTTAGTACTAATTTCATTCTTTCCCATTCCAAATATGAGCTCATGGTCAGTGTGGCTTAATATTCTCTGATCAAATAAAAGTCTTAAAATTTCACAGTAAAGAGCATGAGACTCATCTACCAAAAAAGAAAGTCATAAAATCTCTATTGCTCATCCCTGGTAGTAAAAATTTCACATTCTTCATCGTTCTTTAAGGCCAAAATTATTCCTCCCCCACAAATATTCTTTCATTGCCGAGTTAAATCTTCGGATGGTATTTTATAGTTATTCGATTCAATTTTTATTAAGTATTCCAATTCAAAAACATCTTTAGTATCAACACTTCAAAAATTTGTTTTTTAGTTACCTTTTGTTGATATCTCAGTCCATGGACAACAGCAATAGTTTCATTTTCTATTATTTAATTTGAACATTCTTGAATTTTCTCTGCTGTTCCCGCACAGATATGAGCCATCATTTCCACTTCCGCAATTGACTCCCGAAGTTAGAGGGGACTTCCACTCCTGCAACTAGCGGCAACGCCACCTCTCGATTTAATAGTAGAGCGGGAAGCGACACTAATAAAAATCACAATGCTGCATAGTACGCATACGCTATGGGGGCAAAGTTACGATCCCGGTGAATATTAGCAGCACTGTCCACAAATCCCTTGCCACCCCGTTGATAATAACTAGAAAACTACATAATCGCTCTCGTGACAATAGCACCAAACTGCCCGACGGCCTCTACACAGACGGATCGAAAATATCAGCAGGCATTGGCTGTGCATACTGTCACGTTGGACGGAGAAGTTATACATGTCATGCTGGAGTCACTAGACGGATTTACACGGACTCGGCATCCAGCTTGGGAGCAATAGTGGGAAACAACTTCCGCAACCCAATTGTACAAAGAATTAGAAAGCAACTCCTTGAAATTCCAGAAAGAAATGGGCGAAGACTCAGCTGAGTGCTAGCGCACACCGGAATAAATGGAAATGATAAGGTCCATGCAGCGGCAAACTCCGCGGAAATCAGGGAGGACGCCACTTTATTGCCAATTTCATATATGAAAAAAGGACACGGGAGCAACTGATCTCACAGTGGCTACAGCGATGGATTCAGGGTGCCACGAGTCGCCGAGTTTACAGATGTATCCCAAAAGTATCAACGGAAATGCATACTCAAAATTATTACGTCACACAATTTCTAACGGGACGTGGCCCCATTACTCACATGCAAATTTCGTTTTGACTTTCGTGACAATGACGATTGCGAATATGGGGAAGGAGGCTACTCTGATTAGCTCCTCTTCTCCTGTCCTGTCAGGGCAGATTACCAGCTCAAAAGGCCAAGTGACAGCTCCTGGCTGCAATGGTTTCAGAATATCAAGACGAGCTGGAGAGCACAACGAAAAATCAAAGCAGTGATAGACAGCTGTACAATGATGTACATGACAGAGAACAGAAACAGTTGAGATAACAGATGCGTCTTGTGCAGTAAATTGTAACTTTGTCAGTATCTTAACTTTCTTAGTTCAGAATCCACGAAAAGAGCAGAAGAGAGGTTTGCTGTAAATTTTTTTTTACATCTACAGAATAGGCCCACTGCATGTAGTTTTATGAAAAGGGCGTATATTATCTAAAGCTGCAATCTGAGTAACTTCATTAACAAGGATAAATTATACATTCCATCATACTTGCCTAGCACATATTTTTCGAATGCTATCAGTAAAAACTTATTTTTATCATCTGAGAGCTCTAGTGTATTCATGGCACTATGAAAATCCCGTCTTGCCAAAATACTGTATGAAGTACTATCAATCACAAGTCTTTAATACGTATCTAGTGCTAAGCTGCCATAATGTTTACAATTAAGAGTGTTTAGTTATTTTAACTGATTGCTTATCAACTAGCGCATAACAGCATCAGAATATTTATAAATAGGGTGTAAAGTAAACCAATACATAATAGGCTCCGATTTCACTTTTTAAGCATCTGATTTTTAAACAAGCATTTGAAGAAAATCTTTTCGAGTTGCTTATTATTTTCAATTTTGGGATTTTGTGTCTGGGAAAATAAGTCCCTTGAAAAAAATATATGTTGCAAGCTTCTTGCGCAAGTGATTCAATAGAAAAAAGTGCACGTAATGTCTTGAATATTTAATAAATATGTGCACGAATCTTCATATGGAGTTAATTTAGAATGGAAATTAATATTATAGCATTTCCTCCGGCATATGGTTTGGCTTTGCTATTTTGAACAGCAAATTATAAATATGAGGTTTATATTCTTTAACCTTAATTTCTGGTGGACTAATTCTTAGACTGATAGGACTTTTGCTATAGTTTTAATTAAAATACTTTTAATTGTTAAACTGAGTAAATTTCATATTGACTAAATTGCATACAGACTGCATTTAAAAAAATATTTTATATTTTAATATGATATTTCTTAAGCACATTTTAAGAAAAATTGGAGCGGATTCACATTACACACAAGGAAAATCCTATGCAACTAACCCGTTCTCAAAGTTCGAAATCCCATCGTTTGCTCCTTAAAGTACAATAAAGCGCGAAAGGATTATCTGCTTAAGGGTAGAGATGCATTAGTGGAGGGCATTCTAAAGGTAACAGATTTATATTTACGTTACACACGAGAAAACATGGAAATATTCATGTAGCTACCTCGTTCTAGGTTTGGAATCCGTGTCAAACCTCCAGCTTTCAGCGATTTTAACTAGTCGGTTGTGGCGGACACCCAGTAATAGGCAGAATTAGCATTACTCAACACTAAAAGAGGAAAAGTAGTAAAATTGTAAAAAAAAGTAAAAATTAAGTAAGATTTGTAAAAAGTAGTAAAGTTAGAATTCTTTAAGGCATAAATATTCAATCATATCTGTTAATGTTACAACTGAAGATAATATTTTCTACAGTTTTTTTGAAGGAAAGTTCTGAGTATTTTTAGGGAATATAAAATTTTGTGCATTTATATGAGTTATATTTAAAAATGATAAATATCCCCCAGTTTAAGGGTAAAATTCAAATACGAAACCCAATGTCTTATTCACGCAGTGGACAATAGTCTCCAGTCCTTTGTAATTTTAATGAACTGCTGCTTATAAAACTAGTGTTTAATTACAAAAGGCGATTATCACTCTTCATATCATTCCTTAAGTTATTTAACGATATACTTCTTTTTATTAGCGAGATTCTTTCCTTCTGCTATCAGATTTGAAAATTAAGTAAAAAAAAATTGCTTAATTTCCATCGTATTTCTGTTACATTAATTCTGGAGACAAAAATTCAGGTAATAACGGAAGAAAAATTTGGCAGTACTAAACTGTAGAGGAAAAGCTGTTGCCGCGCATTTAAAATGTTTATATTGAGCGTAATAATCAGTGGTTAATATTGCGTCAGTAATCTCCTTAAGTGCTGAAAATTTGCATAAACATAAGCTAGATAAAACACGTGATATTTTATCGTGGGATTCAAGAGATAAGTAGCTTTCTTCAAAGCAACCGCTAACAGAATTCAGGAGATGCCGTACTGAAATGGTTTTCAACTATACATTGAAGGATAAATAATAAAAGCGGTTTCAAAACTTAGCTGCCATAAGTTTAACCAATTCTAATGATAGGATTTTTTTTTACTTGAGATGGCAAATTCCAAGACGTGAAACTACCTTTCCCAAATTGATGCTTTTCTTTAAACCAGAAAAGTTCACTTTTCTGAAGTTATAGGAAAAACTCAAAACGTCAGCTTACAAGTCAGATTTAACTAGAAAAGAGAAAAGCCGAAGTAAAACGTAACGTGATAATAAGTACAAAAATTTGTGCTAGTCTAAGGTTGCATTTACAAGTCAGATAACTGGCTTATGAAATATATTTGGCCAAACTGTATTTTACAGAAATTGTTGAGATTACTCGCAATATATAACAGTCCTTACAGTGGTTCTGAGTCAAAAGATGTTGACTCCTTCATTCAAGTTGGCCAGTGTTAAATAAAGAAAAAAAACTTTCACAATGGTGTCCTAACATAAATATTTCTACACTTATTCGTAAATCAGTTTTTAACCCGAATAAAGCAGTCTTCAAAAAGATGCCGTAAACAATGAAATTTGCTTAACAATGACTGAAGATCAATTTATTCGCGAATGAAAATCAGCTAGGAACTTATCTTTTTCAGGCAGGAATCTATCAACCTATCAGCTAGAAACTGTCTGAGTGCAAGCATCTTTGTGAAGACTTCTAGCTTAATGTTCGTATACAGCATCTCTACAGAGTTTTACATTAATTTACTTTTAATAAATTCTAGCAGACTGTCAGAAGATAATTAACAGCATTTATTACTAGGATATTTCAACTTTCGTTTCCTAAAATATTATCTACTCATGGGCAATATTTTCTATTCAATAAATTATTTGCTTTGGTCCAATGAACATCTGCTGTCACCGATTCGAAAGGTGAGCAATAAAAGTTTGCTGCGAAGTGGGAAATACAGCAAAATTCTTCAGACTGTGACAGCAGATAAAATTTGATGCTTTCCTTTCGATACTAAGAAGCTTTCCCTTTGCACTTGCTGCTTAAAAAAGTTTTTTCTTAAAAGCTGCTTTGGTAAGTAGGCGAAATGTTATTGTAATTTAAATATTTTATTTTTAGCATCACTGCGTATATAAGATAAGTCAATTAAAATTGGCAATTTAAGGATTTTGGCTGCTTCAAACTCGACGTAAAAACTCAGCTTAAAGAGCAATTATGTGTGTCTTCTGAAAGGACGTAATACTGAATTTTAGAAAAAGAAGTATTTCTTTATCTTCAGTACTTACTCTTAATTTAACCTTCTATGAAGGAAAAATTTAATGTATTTCGAAATGTTTTGAACGAAAGGGAAAATTTTTTAAAATGTGAGTAGAGGGCAATAAAATGTTTATATTTAATCCCGCGACCAGTTTTGTTGCAAGGCTGTGCATTTTAAAATTTATTTCCCAAAACAGAGAAATGTCAAGTTTCATTGCTTTGCCTATTCCTTTTAGTTTTGGGGTTATACATGATATAGACGTATACTTGTAAATTCAAACATATTAGCGCTTACTTGTATATTTATGTATCTGTACACTTCGTTCTAATTTTTTTCAATTTTTTTGGCTCTCTCTGTATATATAATGTAATTGTGCAAATGAAAGGTTAAGCAGAGAAGTTTAAAACGTGCTACAATTGAATTTATTGCAGATTATTTAGTTACAAAAGAACAGACAACTGCTTTTAAAATTTTGTTGGTAATTAAAGTACCTTTAAATTTTTAATCAGAATTAATAGCCATTTCTAAAGCTACGACAAACAGTTGACTAAATCAATTCAAAACCAAACTATGGCGTTTCTGATTTCATGAACTTATCTCAGCGTGTACATTTAACACGTTTTAAGATTAATAGATGGCAGCACTATGAAAATCTGTTCATTCGACTTGTCCTTCCATTGTATTCGAATATGACCGACCGGTAAGAGAAAAACCATACTAATAACAGATTCTACAACTTACGACTTAATTATAATAGCTATAATAAATAACAAGGAATGAATTCTTATATACTACTAAATCAAATATATTATCAAATGAAAATCAGCGAATTAAAATGATACGTAAGAAGAATAAAAATCAAAATAAATAAATAAATAAAGATTAAATAAATAATGCGTTATTTGCATTTCTGGCTTAATAAATAATCTCCAGCATTTACGTAGAGGGTTCATCATGCGTTATTATTTTTTATCCTTCTGATCTAAATTTTGCTGCCGATGATTATTCGTGGATGAGAGCCAAGGATTGCACACTTTAAAAGAAACAGTACAAATTTGCCCGAGTAAGCCCAATTTTAAGACAGAATTCTCTGCGGAATGGATCCGAGGTCTCTTTTTCCTCTTCTCCTATTATCGAACCCTTCACAAGACTTTTGGATCGACAGTAATTTAAAAGCCTTCCTTCTGAAGAGAAACTATACACTTACAGGTATCCATACCTTCTTCAGGAATCTAGGCCCGGCCCAAGGCTATAACAGCTGGCTTCGTTATCACCATACCAAGAAGGCGGCTTCATTAAAGTTTAGGTTTATGGCATCGGGCACAGAAGCTCTGTTGATAGTATTTGCATTATTTTCTTATGGAGTTGTCGCCTATTTAGGAACTGCGATGTCATATTGTGTCTTATAGCAGTTAAATTACGTCTCCTTTTTAATTCCGTCAATAATTTTGATTTTATATTTGTACTGGAGAAAACACTGTGGGAGGAGAAAGAATGTAGCCTTCGTAATAATTTAATCAACGTGTAGCTTAAAAGTAAGTTTGCAGTCGGTATACGCAGAAACGCAGATAAAATTCTTTAAATATCATTTTTTATTTCAAGTTTTAATTTCTGAGTCAGCTAAATAAGAACCATGCAAATAAACAAACCACTTTCCACTCACTGTAAATGATTTACTCTTGTGCCTAGTAATGAGCAAACAAATCCAGTATTTCAAGGCCGAGAGTGGTTTTAAAAGAACGTCATTTATCTCTTTTCATGTTGCAAGTGTCAAAACAAAACATAAAATAATAAAATAAATAAATAAATAAAATAAAGTTTCTCTCTCTCTCTTTTTTCTTAATGCTGCATTATCTAATTTTATCTACGTCTTCGGAAAGAAAATTCTGTTTTGAATGCGAGTATTATGGATCACAAAAATCATTAAAACGCCACTGAAAGATAAGGGTACTACTACTAAAACATGTAATTTACACGCATTTCACATAAATGAAGCTATGAATGTACTCAGCTGCCATCATAAGCAAAGAAGTTCAGTAGTTTGCCTTGAACGGAGGGCTATGACCATGTTAGTGCTGCGTTTTTCTTTCCTTTTCTTCTTATTAATTCTCCAGTTAATCATGTCGTAAAACTTGTTATTTTCTTTCAGAAACAGTGCGTAGTAAAATAAATGAAATTACATCGATCTGCTGTCCACGGGCTCACCGATTTCGAGATCTATCGTGGTATGACGAATACAGGGCAGTATACAGATCACAACTTTGCTCTAGATTTTTGTCTGTTCCTTTCGGTTATATTATCTTGACACTGTGATCAATAAGGCCAATTAGCATTGTTGGCCATAACTTAAAATCGAAGCCGCCCTCTTGGCATGGTGGTAGAAGAGCCGCATGCCTTGGGCTGAGTTTGAACCCCGTAGATTCTGAGTTTTAAAGGTCTTGGCAACAAAGGCTGACCATCACTCCGCTTTACCTTCTCCGCCGTTGAATTTAACAGCCTCAATGCACACAATTTCGATAAGTGCCCATGAATTCGATTATACAGAAATACGGATTTAAATGATTGCGCAAAATGCATCAAATAATGAATTTAAAAAAAAACATAAAATGACAAAAATACGGGCAAACCAAAATAAAATAAAATAAACGCAGATACTTACATAACTTTATATAACAGTAGGAATACTCTGTAAAATACTTGTTGAGAATATGATTTGGAGGGCGAACATCCAGAAGAATAAAAACTTTTATTAGCCCTGTAATGCACAAAACCATTTTATATGCGTGACACTGGTGAACATGAACAAAAGTTCAAAAATTATACAAGATAATCCAAGTAAATTTTTCTTTTGCGATTTTATATGAATGAGAATATGGTTACAAGTCAAAAATAAATAATTAATTAATAACTGCTGGAATATTTCAATTATATTTAGCCACAAAATTATTAGGATGCTTATGATTTTTTATTTTAAAAATCGTAAATAATTTCTAACCTTATAATTTAAAAGGGTTTATGATGAAGTACCTAATGCATGATTGTATTCTTAAAGTTAATATGACCAATAAAAAACAATTTTCTTTTTTATTCGAACATATAGAAATTTTCAGGAATTGTCTCAAAAAGAAAATTTAAGAATTTGTTAAATTAAATGGTACAGTTGTCAGTTTGAATTGTAGCCTTTTAGAGTTAAACTAATAACTTTAAAGTACCAAATCACCGCACAAAGTCGTCATAATAATCTGACAGACTAATCTTCTCAGTCAGTCCGACAAAAGTATCACATTTAAAGTAAAATTTAAAAATAAAAAAAATGTCAAAGGTTTCAGATTTTGAATTACGTCCAAAGGGGCGTTGTTTAACGTTTTGTGTGTTACCTTTATTTATTAAATATAAAGTTCTTCGCACTATAACCATAAAATTCAGTTTCACAGCAATATCGCAAAATAATTTTAAAATAAGTATATCTTTAGAATTTCTGATACACAGTTCCCCGCGCTTTAGATAAAAAGTTTTTCCCCCCGTAGAGTGTTGCCATTGCTCGCTTTTAAATAGTTTGAGCTTGTTCATCAAAAATTCGTTAAAGTTTAACAAAATAAGAAATAGATAATAAAAAGAAATTCCAAATTCGGGCTTCCAGATGCGCTTATTCGGGTGGAAACGTACGTTATTCAAAACTGGATGGCTCTAGGTACCGTTGTTTTATCACATTTGGAGATATATATGTATACATTTATGCAGATTCTTCGTTATTTAATTTCTTTAAATAAAATACAGGGCTGCAATATTTTGTTGCAATAGTTTGAAAAGTGATTCAGACTTTTAATGTTTCCAACGCAAAATCGCAAAACGGAAACAATAGTCCTTCAGGGACAAAGGTCCCTTTGGACTAACTATTTATTAATACATCGACCTTACACTTATAAAAACTAAAAATTTAACAAACAGGAACAAAAATTCTGCTAGTTTGCAGGTAAACGAGAGCACGTTAAATTGATTCAAATCCCGAGTACAAAATTAACAAGCCTAGCCTAAACTTTAGTTCATTCTCGACTTGCGAAGTAAGCAGCAGGGTGAGCCTATCCTGCTTAACACTCTCTGAGGAACCCGTTATATTTTACTCATCGACTACAGCAGTGTGTGAACTTAAAAAGACGACATTCCCAAGATGTCATTTTCAGTACTAAATACCGAAGTAATTTGGGATTTCATTTATTCTTTCATTAATAACAAATATTAAACTGCAAAGCTACATGAATAAAAATGAATTCTTTGTATTTAATATAATGTTGCTTTTAAAAAACCGTGAGGTTTTTTTTGTTACATCCTGCATTTTTCTGTTTACTATAAAATGGGTTATTTCTATTGAAATGCCCTCGGATTAATTAACAATTGAATTTTAATTAACAATGGGCATTATTGCCGGTCTTACCCTAGTAAATCGGATGTTAACTATTAAATAATGATGAATCTGTATTGCACGTGTTTATGTTATCGCATTGAGAAAAAACTCGGGCACATTTTTTAGAGTCACTAAATTTTTGATACATGCAGTCCTCCGTACAAACACGTATAACTTGAAGCCCGAATTTTGAATTTCGTATTTGTTTTTTTAATTTGCTCCATAATTTCTGCGAACTCAATGAATTGTTTTAACAAGCTAAGCGATTTAAAAGCAATGTGTTGCCACTCGGCAAAGTGTAAAATATTTGTTTTTCAAATTTAACCAGCAATCTCAGCGATTTAAAGAAAATGTGTTGCCACTCCCTGAAATGAAAGATTTTTATCTTCCACGCACCGGAGGGCTGCCATTAAGCAAAGAGTAAGATATTTAATTTTCCTTTCAAATTTAATCTATCTGTTATTGATTAACAAAATACGCAATTTAAAGACAATAAGTGCAGTTTTTTATCTCTCTTTGTTATTAATTACAAGATGAACCAGTGAAACTATATTAGCTGGACTCATTACTATATTAATATAGCACTTATAGCTAACAGGCAGTAGTACACAACAACAGTTTTATTAGCCAAAAATAATTACGTTAATTCCTAACGTATATTTCACTGTCTTAAAAGTGAAAAATTATTTTTAAGTTACTCAAATTAATTACTCTTGTCTGAACTAATTCACGATTAAGATCTCGTTATCTCAAACTTCTTTTAATGCTCAAATTTTTGTTGTGTTTAAAATTACGCGGTAAAAATAAAATGTACTGGCATAATGTTTTGTGTTATTCAAAAGAGAATCTTTCCCTCTACAAGATGGCGTATTTTATTTTTTTGTCTGAGCTAATTTTTGTTTATTTTTCAGATTTTTAAAATAGAGTGTTTAATGAACCAATGCTGCAGAAGCTGCCCGAGAGATTTGTGAAGTGTATGGAGAAGGTGCAATGCCTGAAGGAACTGCAAGAAATTGGTTCGCCAAATTCAAAAATGAAAATTTCGACCTCGAAGACGCTGCTCGTTCTGGACGACCAAATGAGTTTGATGAAGAGCTTTTGAAACAACTTCTGCACGAAGACGCGGGTCAGACCACTCGAGAATTAGCCGAACGAATGGGTTGTAGCCAAACGACTATAGTTCGGCATCTTGGGTCTATAGGGAAAGTCCAACAACTCGGATATTATTGACTAATTTATTGTCTTTTGCTTTGTTAAAATAAAAATTTTTAAATTAAAAAAACCGCCATTACTTATGTTTCAACCCAACAGCTTTGCTCCTGCTTTGACAAAACAAGTATTACTGCAGTTCGAAATTTTAAAATAATGGAAAAAGGTACAAGAAGCAATTAAAAAAAACTATTGAATGTTGCATGTAATCCACTTATGTGAAATTGTTTCAAATCCCAGTCCTGCCTAACCACGTACATCGTTAGAAGTTATCCATGTTGTGTTATATTTGTGAACCTTATAGTCTTATAGAGAATCTGAAATTTATATTGCATTCTCTGGCGCGAATTAGCAACTGGAAGACCCATGGTTTGAATCATAGCTAGGGCAGAGATGATTTTCATACCTCCTGCACCGAAAATCATAACAGTTTCCATAGTTGATCTCGAACTAAGATGTGGTAGACGATAATTCGTTACCACCTGATTGGGTCGACAGATCTCATTCTTTTTCCCAGTCTCCTTTTAAGCGGATTGCAATATAAAAATTATCTCATTCCCCGTACGTGATCCATAATGTATTTGGTTAGTAGATTGAGCTATAAACTGGAAAATGATTTCTTGTTCAAATCCCAACGAGGCCATTATTCATGTTTCTTGCCTCAATGAAAGCTAATAATTTCTAGAAGCGTATAAGTAAGTCTCTTCATGGTATTCATTTGTATGAGGCAGTCATAGTAATCTATTGATGTAAGGCAACTGCAATATTTTTAACATTCAAGTAAATGCTTTAATTTCCTTCTGTCACTCATTTAATTTTACAGTAGCTATAATTAAAAAACAATACTTTTTCTATATTTTTAAGATTTTAAATCCGGATTTTGCTGTATGTACTGAAAGTTAAAAAAAACTTTGGGTATCATAATAATTTTGATTACATATACATAAAATCAAGTAGTAAGGATAATTTTATGAGGAACGTAGCAGAATTCCAAGGAACAAAAGAAGTAACGTCTTTATTCTTTGACAATTTGGGTTTTAAAACTGCCATTATTAGAAGATCTATGTTTCTATTTATAGTTTCACAAGATAAAACATATTATAAAAATAAAACAAAATTAGCTTCTTTGTTCATTTAACAAAAACAGAGAAATATATTTTAATGCATTTTATATCATTTGCAACTTGCTACTAAACTCTTTCATTTACAACTTTTCAAATAGAGACATTGTTTTTTTTTTGGTAAACTAAGCCACAATAGAACCTCCGATCACTAATGACTTTCATCGCAAATAAGTTATTTCAACAAAAACGTCTTGATGATAAAATACGAAAGATCTCTTGGAAATATACACTATTGAGCAAAACATGTTTTGGAAACACTACCAGAAAGATTAACAAATGGCAACTGTTGGCGAAGTGACTTTCTAGAGCAAGAAAACGAAGACAAGAAGAATTTAGTTCTTTAACCCAGAAAATTGTGAAGAATGAGCTAACTATCAGAATTATTAACCAAAAGTTATCTGAAAGGGAAAAAATTTCAGATAACGATATCACCTTGACAAAGCGGTAGCAAGCTGCAGTTAATCACTTTCAGTGGCAATATTATGCTTAACTTTAGAAGGTGGACAACAATAAAATCTTAATGGATAAGTTTTAAACGAAACGGGAGACTCAGTAAATCTCAAGCAGATTCGGATGGTGTTAAGATTAAAAAAATGCCTTTATCCCCAAGACGGTTACCTGGTTTTCTAACAATAACAGCACTTCTTTTTTACCTTTCTAATCACTTTCTATTTACGCTTTATATCGTAAATCTTATATATTATAGAATTGAATTTGAGTCAGTTTTCTTTGTTTAACACTGTGTTTAGATTTTTTTGTTTCCATTGATGATGATGTTGTGTCTATGATAATGTGCAATTAGTACATAGCTTCGAAGCTGTCGAAAACAGCTTTTGCAACTTCGGCAGCTCTATCAGTATAAAGTAAGTCCACTGGGTCTTCAATGCCGATGTTAAATAATTTAGCCTGGATTGCTGGGCAGCTGAAGATGTGATGGCGAGACAGTGAGATGTTATCTGGGCAATGAGGACAAACGTTGGTGTAACTACGCTGTCCGTCTGCAGAAATCCTCATCCCTTTTAAGTGATTTGTCCTAAGTCTGGTTATGATAGTCGATATGGCTCTGTCACAGTCCAATTCCGGGATGGAGTTTCCTTTAACTTGACCGATTAGTCTTCGGCTAGCAACTGCATTGGCATCAACGAGGGTTAGGCAGTTGGATGGCTGAGGAGAATTACGGGATGCTTTTGCAAGCTCATCGGCCTTCTTATTACCAAAAATATTTACATGAGCCGGTATCCATTGTAAGATGCAGGATCTTTGGGCAACAATGATTTTGTTTGTGAGCTCAATGATCTGATGACTGAGTTGACATTTGCGCTTCTGGATCGCTTGCAATGCTGATCTTTTGTTTCCATTATATTTTTTCTATGAACATTTGAGCAAAATACTGTTGAAAAGTTTAAATAAACGGTCATCTGTGGTCCAGGAACGGATTAATATATTTTACATTGATTCCTATGGAAAAAATAGTTTCGATTTACGAAAATATCGTATGATGTATGGCCTTTAGAGAAGAATTCGTGAACAGAAGTTTCACTATATTCTATAAAAAATTTAATTTCCCAAAACAAGTAAGTACCGCATTTTCGTTGTTCACTTGTCTGACGTATTCAGCTCAAGCCCCCAAAATTCCTTGTGGCAAGAAGCGCTAGATTACGCCTGTCGTTGGCAACAGCCCTAAACACCTACCAGGTGACAGTGCGATTTGGTTCAGTTCCGCACCCAATTTTGATGGAGAGCACCCCTCTTCCCTTCCACCAAACCACACGAGAGGAGTTTCGGCTCGCAGCGTATTTAGAGTGCCGCTATGCCGCACCGACACTATACATTTACAAACATCCATGCCTTCTCCGGGATTCGAACCGAGGTCCTTCGGCACGGCAGCCAGCGACGCTAACTGAAAGAATCAGAAACCATGATGAAAGATTAAAATAAAACCACTTTTTAACACGTCAGCCTGAAAGTTACGCAAACCGGAAATTCAACAAGAACAAAAATTTTGCTATCTTGCAGTTCTACAAGCATACATTCCAACTGAACAGAGTGCAAAATTAACAACCCTATCCTAAACTTTCGCTCATCCGTGACCAGATGCTCTTCAAGAAATCATGAACTAGCAGAAATTTATGTTGGTAAGCTAAACTGCAATAGCAGAATATCTAAAGTAGGGTAACCTATAGACTATGCTGCCATTCGCTTTCTGAAAAACTCAGAACCTAGATGCTTATTTATATTTTAAGTAATTGCATTCTGGTAGAAGTTGACGAAAGAAGACTTCATAGAAAGTCAAAATAATGAGTATTAATAAACAATGACTTATTTAATTAAAATAAAACCTTATAATTTTAAATAAACAGTTAGTAATTTTAGATATTTACGGTGCATGCGCTCGATCTTGTCTTTATTTTCAACCAGCTGTTGCGTGCGAGTGCACGCAGAATCGGTGATATCTTGATAGAATTTATTTTCCCCAAAACATTTTACAATTCTGGAACTTTTCACCCTATAGCTCTTCTCGGTATAGCAGAAAACAGTCAGTAGCTACCACTTCGGGTTACTAAGAGTGCTAAGCACAACGCAATAAAAATTGCATCTAAAGAACGAAGTTCGCAAGGAGACCTCTCAATGCTGGAATGTCTACTCTGAATTGAAAAACTGAGAAGTGATGCTCTACTTTTTTTTGTGTTCGATAGTTTCCCCTCTCGGCAGTAGTGAAATTTCTAGCACTTCCTGTTTCTTGAAATTAACGGAAGCCATGTACGGTTAAAGTTACAAGGGCCTGATATGGTTACATTTACGTACAGGGATCAATTGCAATTATTCAGCTACAGTACCAGTTACAGTTATACAGGAAACTAGACCTAGCGATTTCTCGTCAAATTTAGCAACAAAAATCAGATATCTTGGCGATATCTCGCCAATTTAACGAGATAGCTATTTACCTCAATGTTAAATAAACTTTTCCTAGTCATCTTATTTTTCTGGCAGATCTTCGTATCTTGAGGCATTTAATGTTATACTATAGAAAACGATACTACAGTTTTACATATAATTTAAGAAAATACTATACATAAAAGATACTACAGTTTTACATATAATTAATAAAGAAAATTATTTAATACAAAATTCGTAACTATATTTCCAAGCAAGTCTACGAAGCTCAGCCCCTTCATACAGCTGCCTAATTTCTTCCTAGATCTCACCTTTTGGAATAAAGTTAAAGATTCTAGTTAAGGGTGTTTTTGAATCTCTTCGATGCTGTTAAAATAATGGATTTTTTTAATGAGATTTCACAAAAAAGTATTCTGCAGGTGCCAAATTCAATGAATAAGAGAGGGGGGTTAAGGATTGCAATACTTTTGTTTGCTTAGGTAATACTGCTCGAGAGTTGTGATACTGTTCGACAAGAACGGAACTGTGTCACATATATTACCATACAGGAGAAACCACTTTTTCGATTAAACGTTTTTTGGCCTAGCTCAAATTTCTTCCAAAATCTGTCTATTACGTCTTTATAAATTACGCAGTTTATGGTCTGTGTCTTAGGAGCGAATTTGTTGCGAAATAGCTCTTTCCAATCAAAAAAGGTTTAGTCATTATTCCACATCTCTTGAAACGCAGTTTTCGTGACCTTGGTAAATCTTCTCACACTCAAAGTCGTTTGAATCAAATCATTTGCTTAGCTTTGTTCAGATTACTAATTTATGCCCGCTGAAGCAAACGATAAATTGCACAGACATTTTGGTTCATAAGCGGTCGGTTTATAGGAGAAACCAAACTAAGATGTTGTAGTAATAAATACCATTAATTATTACTTGGCTGGTTTGTTGAAATTCGTCAAAAAATTAATCTTAAAATCTTATGGGTGCACTGTGTATCATTTAACAAAAAATAATTTAAAAAAAAATATCTTTTTAATGTTAAAGGAAGAGAAGCCAAATTTGTTTAAAACCGGAGGCATGCAAGGATTAGCAACTTCAACCGAAATTTTGAATGAAGTCCAAATCCTTACAAAAAGGCCATATTTCGAATTCTTTAAGAAGATAATATTGTGAAAAGTTAGTAGTAAAGTGTCGGGTGTGTTAGACTCTAAATGATGGTACAGAAAAAATAAACAGCATAAAAGTTTGAAGGAATTTATATTTTGCTTCATATAAGGATTACGAATAATCTATCTCTGTATCTATGGTTTGCAGAAAAGTCAATAAAATGCATTAATCGTATTTAGGGTAAATTAGTTTTTTTAATAAGTTTCGACGGAACATACGATCGATATTACTTTCTCCTTGATTAATTTGCGTGGGATATTATTCACTCATTTTTTTCATTTTTATTAGTTAATTTTTGTGGTATTTAATTTAGCACAAGTTATATATAATCAATCACTTTTCTTCAGGACAATTCATTACTGACTTAGTAAGAATAAATACAAGTGATCGTGGTTTCATGTACTTCGAATACGTCGATGAAATTTCTGAGGATAATATTGACTTATACGCTGAAAATACAGTACTTAACTTGAGAATTTGTATTAGTCATTCAATTAAAGCGCCGAAAGCAATATTATATGAAAACAAAAAGAAGATGTTTTATCATTATAGTTACAGTTGAATGGAATTTCCTCGATTACAATTCACGCCTGGTGTGAACTTGAGATTCTGCTTCCCTGAATGCTTCTCTTTACTTTTTGCTTTTTTCCCGGTATTCCAGCATTGAGAGCAGGATGTCAAATCACATACCAAAGCATACAGTTATTGCACACAGCAGATAATACCACTATTTCGATAAGATACGCGTCATTTTCAAATTCCTTTGTGTTATGCAAGTCGAAACTTTCGCTTCCCTGAACAGATCTCCGCTACACGTGGATTACGATCGATCCCCATACCAACACGTATCACCCCCGTGCACATTCAGATCACGTATTAGGCAAGGACGCCAAGGAGAGCGAAGTAAGCAAGAGAGTAAGGAACCAAAGAAAAAAAAAGAGAAAGAAAAAATTCCGAAAATAAGAGCGTTGGAAAATATATGACTGAAGCCAATCCGTGGAGAAGCACCCGCAATAGGTGACGAAAATGAGACTAACAAAATTCTGATGCCAGTTTTTCGTTTTAACGTCATATATCATTCAGGATAAAAAGAAAAAGTATCTTACCCTAGTATGGGTTGAAATATTTGCCAGTAACGCAATAGACTGACGCTTGACTTTTCACAATTTTCATAAAGACAGAAGTAAAAAAATTCTGTGACCTTGCTATTTCATTACGAAGTCCAGCAGAAATTACTATACGTAACACATTATTCATTTTATCATTCCTAAAAGGCTTGTCGTGTCATTTGTTGTAATCAACTTTCGATTGGCGGGGTAATACCAAAAATGACGTCCACGGTTAACTCGAATTCATAATAAATTGTAAAGCATATGAAAAAATACAAGAAAGAACATGTATAAACAGAAAAATACTGTTCACACTTTACTTGTATTTTCAAGCAATTTAATCCGAAGCATAAGTTCATTTGGTTATATAAATTAAATCAGGATTCAAAAGACATCTAAGAAATTTTCTTTTTCTCCATTATTTATTTGCCTTGTAAGTGACAGCACGTCCGGCTGGCATCGAAAGATCCCAAGTCGAATCTCAGGATGGGCATAACTGAGATTTCATGTTGCTCTGTATGGACAGTATTTTATGATATCAATTAAGCACTAGGCTTATAGATAAATCTGATACTAATTTTATTTAGAAGCATTATATTATGAAGCATATACTTCAGATATCCAAACTTATAGTAAAGTGTGTTCAGTTTTCTGTATCAATAGATATCATATCACATTAATTTCATCTATTTTTCATTAGCAAGTAGCAATTTAATAAAATAACAACATTTTGTTAGTGAACGAAAAATTTAAGATGATAGCAGAAATTGAAATGAAACATAGTTACAGAAAGTTTTCTTTTTCTCTTCTTTTCAATGCACACGTAAATAGATGACAGACATACATTATTCATTTAGTAATATTTATAGAACTATTAAAATTTTGGAGTGAGAAGTGTGAAAAGTCAGCTATGTACTTGCAGGTTTCGAACCACAGACCTTCTAACAGCCAGTTGAATGTGTTAAGCATTTGCATTATGAAAATATGCATAAGAAGAATGCGATTATTACTTACATTATCTTTCATTTAAACGGTGTTTGGGAAGAGACACAAGATCCAGTCGACCAAACTTAGATGATAATGAATCATCCACTCTCAGATACCGTGCCATTGTAACCATATTTCAAAGCTATTATCCATTTTGATAGTGATCGAATGAAATGTAACGATGTTTTTGCATGACATCTCTACGTAAGGACAGAATAAAGGACTCTTTTTCCCAAAACGAATTATAAAATTAATTTAAAATGGATTCAAAAGAGATTTTTTTCGTGGCATCCGTACGTACTTCCATATATATCTCACATAACTCAAAAACGAGTAGCCTTAGAACCTTGAAATTTTGTTATACGACTGCTATAAGGTGTACACCTCCCTTTTTGGTTGCAATCGGTCGCGACAAAAATATATGTATATATGTGATGTACTACTAAGCGCGCAGTTATGAATCCCTCCTTTCAACTTCTGGCTGTAGACATGCTGGGTGGATAAGGCAGGAATTAGACGTTTACAAAACTAATTTCGGGGAATTGCCGTATTCATTTGTAGGCACATCAAAATTATTCCTTTGGCAGACAAATTACTTTTCGATCATAGTTAACTACAAATAACTTTTATATACAAAGATAAAAAGATACGGCGTCATTTCAAGCAAATAAGCAGCAGAGTGAAAAATTTGCTTGTTGCTAGCAGGAAAGTCCAAACGAAAGAGAACGCAGCAGTTCAAAGGAAGACGGGAGGAAGTGATGGTTTTAGTTCGAACTAGAGAAAAGTTTTGGTTTACAATTATTTGATTGGGCAGGAGGTATCTGCATTAAAACGTTACGTAATTTCGAATGATCTCGAATTTGGGAGAAAGGATGAATTTAGGGGAAGACGTCCAAATTCAGAATGTTACTTTTTGAGGTCCCCAATTTTTTTTAAAGCAGCTATCATATTTTGTTATAAATTACATATTAATTATTAAAGCTGTGATATTTTATTAGATGGACATGGGAATGATGAAGCTTGACAATCAGGTCACATCAGTATCCGGGGTGCTCTCGTTGAAGAGTGGAAAGAGAAGAAAGTTGAGATTGAAGAATTTCACTTTAAAGTTCCACATCTTTATTTTGTTAAACGGCAGATCATTTTTCTTTTAGACGAAGAGAGCCAAATTACATATCCGTAGTGATTTAAATTACGTAATATCCAATTATAAGATTTCTGCGTCATAACTTATGGAGACAAAGGGGAGAAGGATAAACAAAACAGCGGAGGTTCTAATTGCAGCGATGGGGAAAGCAGTCTGACTAAAAACGGGGCATACCTTGCTATTTATTGTGGCGGTTACATAACATGCGACGAGTGTTCATAACGAGTGTTCTCGAAAATGCTGGTCTAGGGGGAAGATCCTGAAATTGCAGAATGTTATTTAGCGGCTGCCATTTCGCGTTGAGCAAAGCCATGGTATTTTTTATATGTTACATCCTCTACTTAAGCTGTAACAAAATATGATAGCTGCTTTAAAAAATAATTGGCGACCTCAAAAATTAACATTCTAAATTTGGTGTTCTTCCCCTAAATTCATCCTTTCTCCCAAATTCGAGATCATTCGAAAGTACGTAACGTCTTAATGCAGATATCTCCTGCCCAATCAAATAATTGTAAATCAAAACTTCTCTCTATCTCGAACTAAAACCATCACTTCCTCCCGTCTTCCTTTGAACTGCTGCGTTCTCTTTCGCTTGGAATTTCCTGCTAGCAACAGGTACATTTTTCATGCTGACGCTTATTTGCTTGAAATGACACCGTAGCTTTTTATCTGTGTATATAAAAATTATTTGTAGTTAACTATGAACGAAAAGTAATTTGTCTGAGAAAGAAATCATTTTGTTGCCTACAAATAAATATGGCGATTCGCCGAAATTAAAGGTCTTACTCCTGCCTTATCCACCCAGCCATGTCTACAGCCAGAAGGCGAAAGGAACGGATCCATGACTGCGCACTTAGTAGCATATCACATACAAATACAGGCAACCTCTAATTAACTTTCCGCAATTTCAGTATCTTTCCCCTAGACCAGTACTTTCGAGAACACTCTGATGTGTTATGTAACCGCCACTATAAATAGCAAGGTACGCGCCATTTTTATTTAGACTGCTTCCCGCATCGCTGCAATTAGAACCTCCGCTGCTTTATTTATCCTTCTCTCCTTTGTCTCCATAAATTATGACGCAGAAATTATAACTAACTATAAATAAGATGAAAATAATTCACGTTTAGTCATGGCCGAAAAAACTGCTGCTTAGATGTCTGGACATTATGGCGTAATGGATGATGGGATGGAATTTTAGAAGCTTGATAGTTAAACATCCTTTATTCTTGAATGACTAATTTATTAATACATAACTTTAGAAGACTAGGGGTGCTAAACGCGATCCATAAACTTAAATGTGCGATTACATTTTAATTAACAGCGAATAGCTAGCAGAGAGCGACAAGCTGTCAGCACGCAGGCGAAGAGGCGAAAGAGGGAGAGATTACGTAGTTATTAGCTATTTATACAAGATAGGTGCACAAAATACAGTTAATCTGTGATTGGTTAATTTCGGGTCTTAGTTTCAAGCAGCATTTTTTCAAGCAGCGTTACGTAATTTCGAATGATCTGGAATTTGGGAGAAAGAATGAATTTAGGGGAAGAGCCCAATTGAAATTCATAATTAATAAATCTCACAAAATCCTATAAATGCAACAAAATACTAGGCGTATTTATATTTTGTTTTTTAAAATAAATAAATAAAATGTTTTGTAATTATCTATATATATATATACCCACTATGTTGCTCGGCTTCGTGAGTTCAGTTTTTCATTCTCATATGTTGGTAAATTGCCCATTGTTTGCTTTAAAATGATTGAATTATGTTGTTCTTATCTTCCGGTTAAGGTTTTTATGCATTTAGTTAATCTGTATACGATAGTTGTAGACGTATCAACAATTTAAAAGTTATTTAAGTGCAGCTAAGCCTAATTCTTGTTTATCATAGCAGCCATATTTGTTTACATTTGAAACATAGCATAATAGTGGATTTGTTGCCAATCTAGAGAAACTAAGCTTCGCAACAACAAAAATAACGTCTTCTTTTATTATTGCGAATTAAATAATGCTCAATCCATTCTGGAATTAACATTTGATTTTGTAAATTATCCCATATATTGACTCAGCATAGCGCCCACAACAAATTAAGTCAGTTTATACGCCTTCAGTGTCTTTTAGCCGAGTAAGACGAAAAGTAAACTTTCAGTTTTGTGCACCGAAAAATCTGTCTTCTTGCTCTCTGACCGAATTTTTTGTTTTTGCGTAGAAACAGTAATTTTAATTGTAAAAAAAAATTGTTTTAACTATATTTGGTCTTTTATGTTTTTCTATCTTTTTCAATTTTTAATAAAAGTATTTTGAGGTTCCATGTATTTTTGTTTTGTCGCGAAGTGAGAACTGAATTAATTGAATGAGAAATATATCTTTAATGAAATTCGAAGAAATACGTTTAAATGAAATGCATGAAAAAATGCGTATAATTTAATATTACGTACAAGGATGTCATATGATGTACACGTCAGATTTTTATTAAATGAAACTCGAACGCCTTGTGTCTACAAAGTATACCACGAGAATTACACAAGTAAACTATAGCAATAGCGAAATAGCTAAAAAATGTATAATAGCACTGCAAAGGATGGAAAAAATAATAAGAAAAGAAAAAAAATAAAGTAATAAAATAAAGTAATAAAATAAAGCTAACTCTATGATCTAAACTGAGAATGAAATTCCGAAAAGCATAAAATGTCTCTCTAATCTATAAAACTTCACAAAAAGTCGGTGGAGAAGGTACAGACAGTTGCTTCAACGTGGCCTGACGTATTTTCCTCTGCTAGACACGGCGAACGCACTCAAGAAAAGAATATGATTAACGTCTTCTTCGCAACTAGCGTAGCTGCACAAAGCATTTGAAGCAACTCCAAACCGCTTTAAACAGCTCTTAAATTTGCTATACCCAGTCAGAAATTGAGTTAATTTAAAATCTATTGAAAATTTATCAACTTTTGTTCCTTGAAAAACTGTAGGAAATAAACCTTTTGGTTCATTGTGCTTTTGGTAAGGCTAAATATTCTCTATTTCAAATACAGATAGCATCCTTTCTATAAAAGCGCTTTCAATGAGAAACAGGAACACGTAGACTTCAATTAATGTGAAATTTCGTGGCTAACTTTGCCAGTGAATCAGTCCTCTTCTTTCCAAAATTTGCACAGTGTCCACGAACGTAAGCAGAATAAATGCTGATATCAAGATCTCGCAAGTTCTTAATAATAAACTGAATTTCAACAGAATTTTTTTCAGAAATACTAATTTTCTGAAGTAATTGTAGCGAAGAAAGAGAATCACTACATATTAAAACGCGCATTGATCTCAAACTTCTAACAAGAATTTTAAATCCACTTCACAGCAAGGTTTTAGCATGGTAACTCAGCCTGAAAAGTTGAGCACTCATCACTAACTCTGTACTGTTTGAAGTATAGAGTAAACATCGTAAACAACAAAAGGGAGGCCAACCTTATAATTCATTTTACTTCCGTCAGTAAAACAAATTAATTGGTACTGTTCAAGAATAACACCGGAATAGCCAACAACTCGTATTGAGTTCCATTTAAAAGGAACTCTAATGCTAATAGTACTTACTATAATACTTGCTAATAGTTCTGGTCAGTATTAATCTTTTTGTGTACCATCATAATTTTGCTTTTGAGCAAGTCTGTTTATAAAATTTAGACAACTGAAAAGCAGGAACACGCAAACCTTGAGACAAAGAACAAGCGACAACGAAACTTTTGTATTGAACAATTTATAATGTATTTTCTCCTTCCTATTCCGTATGCCTTTGTGGTGTAATTGGAAGCACAATTAATGAGTATTCGAGAGGTCCAAGGTTCGAGTCCCGGCGACGGCGCTGCTAATTTTTTTACGTCTCCTGTTTCAAAAAGACCTAATGACTTTACCATCCGATTAGTGGCGTCTGAACTAAAAAAGATGGTGGACTATAATTCGTCACTGCCGGGATTTGCCGATTGGGTCCCCTCATTTCCATTCGCCCTTTAAAAGCGGAAGTATATAATGTATTTTCTTCCTCCTTTTTCATATGCCTTCGTGGTGTAATTGGAAGCCTACTTTAGAACTGTTTTAAAAGCAGTTTCAAAACGCTTTTTGAAAAGCAGGTAATTCGCATAAAATATCATTAATTATATGATTTCACAAAAATGTTCCAGAAACTGATACCTGCAGACAACCTTTCTCTAAACTATGTTATTTCGTAATATTACCTACAGAAAGTTCTGCAGTGCGAGTATAGAAAGAATCCATCATCCTGTAGAAAACGCTCTTAAGTACATTATCAAATTTTAATGAATTTATGATTCTTGTCTCCCAAGCATTATCAAAAAAACCCTTTTATACGTAGAAGCATCCAAATCTGGCATAACGTTTCGTTTACCTTTCTTTAAATGTCACATAAGCGAAGAAGCGCATTCTCAGCAAGAAGTAAAACGATATTGATCTTCAACCAACCTATTTTTGTTTCTTAATTGCCAATTCGGTCTGTTAATACAAAGTTGTCCAAGAAATTTACTCAAGCATGGCAGAAGGCTGATACATCTGATATTTTCAATACTAGGCCGCCTGACTTCAGTAATTTTATGAACCTTTCTAGATAACTTTGTGAGACAATTTAGCTGAAGTAAAATAGAATAATATAGTTACTCCAAATAAAGTAGAAATTTATTTGACTAACTGTAATAGGAGAAACGCATATCTGTACCAAAGAAGAAATTAAAATTTTCAAAAACTGTTCGGAGGATTGGATTTCATTTTTCAAAGACCATATGGTAGTAACAGCTTTTGGATATAACGGATAAACCTGCATTTTAAAAGCGAATCCCTGCAAAGTGGATCAAAACAATATCCCACGAACTAATATTTATTCATACTGTCCCTGCACTCTTTGTTGACGATTTAAAAAATTGCTTCGTACTACCATGATAATGTCTTCAAACGCCGTTATCGATCAAAGGAAGTTTAAGAAAATTTAACACGAGAAGCCAAAATAAATATTAATCCATTTAGTCACATCCGGTCCATTGGAAAAGATCGGGTTCAATGTTCGTGTGGCTGCCCAATCTTCTTTTGCGTTTTTAGCCTGTTGGAAAGATTCACCGGAAGAAGGCGGCCTACAGCGGCATACTCAGCTCAAAACTAATTTTAAGGCACTGAAAGTAAAACACAAGAAATGAAGCATTAAGAAAGCAATATACATCCGCCTATATGTTCTGTAAATGTACTTTAAAATTTTTCAGTCATTAAAAATCGTTTAAAGAGCTGTAAATAGATAGAAATAATACCTAAATACACTATGAAATTTCATATTTAATCAGGTAACTTTTTATGTGATTGAAGAACAGTATTTTTTAATATATATGTTTTGCTTAAACTCACTCATTTGATTGCTGATTCATAACAGCAAACCTATTAAAACATTCAAATACCTTTTTTGTATGAATTCGAAGCGCAATATTTTCCAACATTTTTGTAATTATGAGCCATTTACGAGTGAAGGGTGGAAGATTTTGAACGTTATAGTGAAGGGAATGTCTGTGCTTAGCTTCTCATTATTATTTCTCTGTATAATCATTCCTCTATATAAATACAGTTATAAATTTTGTGCTGCAATTTGTCATTATTGTCCACGGATAATTTTCTGATGCCTCATCAAGTTGATACATTGTTCTTGAATGATTATGTGTCACACGCGATCATTCAAGATCTGCAAATATTCAGATACTATTCTCACAGTCATTATCCATGATCATATCAAGCACAATTTAAATTTGAGTTCTTTGCTTCAGTGAATGTTCTCTTCATGCTTCATCCCAAATGCTTTTGCGTTCGCATTTGAAATTGGCGACCCACCTTTTAGCAGTTCCACGTAATAAAGCTTCCTTTCCTGACATCTGCAGTATATCTCGCTGAATTTCTCTTGCAGTGAGGCCTTTAAGACAGATGTACCGAGCAACGGCCCTGTAGGCCCCTTTTTTCTCTACATTCATTTTAGATCTGACAAAAAATGCAGAAACGGATATGTTCGTTTCGTAAAATCTCGCACAGCATTTTATTTAACTCCAGTCTAACATCCTACAAAATTTTAACTACCTAGCATTACTTGTTTCCTGTGAGGCTCAAACCATTTCACTCTTGCTACGTGCAAGGATCTGTAAAATTTCACTTTTTGGGCATTCCCAAATTCGAAGAATCCGTTAACGTTTAGGGCCTGTAGATGGCATACTAATAAGCCTCAAGACTAAGTTTACATAAAATGAAAAGTTTAATAAATATTTCTCAGTCCTCAAATTGCTATTCTTTTAAGTTTACACGAACGTTTGGCACGTTCATACATCTGCTTGGGTCCTTCGCAGAACTCATGTTTCGGAATACTGTTTAAGTTTTATTGAAGAAATTGTAAAGTTTTTCAGTGCTATGAAAATACTGACTTTTGTGGTGAAACTTCCCTTTAGGGAAGAGTAAGTAGTTTGAAAATGTCAAATACGGAGATTAAGGAAGGAGAGAGTTTTTTTGGGAACTGTGACACGTTTCGTTGTTAGAAACTATTTCGTGAGAATACAATTGTACGACAGTGCTTCTACATGCTCTAGAAACAAGTTATTCAAATGCATTTTTTTTCAGGCATAACGCGCTGAATTCTCTTAAAACACCTGTCTATTACATCTTTATAAAATACGGAGTTTACTATCTGTCCCACAGGAACAAATTTCTTGTGAATTATCCTTTCCAATCAAAAAGATAACCAACATAATTTTTACTTAAGATTTCCGAAATTTAAGTTTTTTGGTAGTGGTTAACTTTCTTCCGGCTTTGTCTCAAGATCGTAAGCAATGCACTAAGATTCATCTCCAGTTGCAGACGTAAATCTTAAATCTTTTCGAGTTTTTTTTTCTTTTTTCTGAAAAAAGTCAGGATTCATGGGTGCCATGGAATCATATGCAGAAATTTTGTCTACGTTCTTATACGTAGTCAATATGTGAGGGGCAAATTGAGAACAAAGTTTTCTTTTTCTAGGATCTACAGCAATTTTGTAAGCATCAGTGTCTTCTGATGTTAGCTCAACTGCTATAACTTGAAGAACCAGGCGATAATTTTCCAGCAGCAAATACTGAGCGTTTTCGATGTTCGCATTCAATTGGTTGCAAAAAGCATTTATGGGTCTCTGGATTTATTATCAATATATTAACGTCCAATTACAAAATTATTCGCATTAACGGAAAATATTGAATCGTGTTAATGCTTAAACCCTATATCAGGCCTCGGCAACTTATGAACCGCGGGCCACCGAGTAACCCATTGCATAATTTAAAGTGATCCGTTTGAGTTCCGAAAATAAATACATAAAATAAGATATAAAACATAAATAAAACGAGTACTTGAAGAATACATAAAAAAATATGATGTGTACATCACATGACTTCCTTGTACGGAATATTAAATTATACGTATTTTTTCCTGCATTTCATTTAAACTTATTTCCTCGAATTTCATTTGTGATATATTTCTAATTCAATTAATTATTAATTCCGCTCTCACTTCGCGGCAAGCCAAAAATATATAAAACTCAAAATATTTTCATTAACAATTGAAAGATATAGAAAAATATAAAACACCAAATACAGTTAAAGCAATTAAAAAATAATTTTAACAATTAAAATTACAGTTTCTGCACAAAAACAAGCAATTTGGCCAGTTGGTAAGAAGGGAGATTTTTCGGTACACAAAACTAAAAGTTTCTTTTTGGTTCCACTCGGCAAAAAGACACTGAAAGTGAAGAAAGACTTAATTCACTATTCTGCTAAATTTTTAATGTAAACAAATATGCTGCTATGGTAAAAAAAATTAGGCTTAGCCTCACTTAAACACCTTTTAAATTGTTGATAATTCTACAACTATTGCATGCAGATTAACTAAAGGCATAAAAACTTTAACGGGAAAATAAGAACAACATAATTCAATCATTTTTAAAGAGAAAAATGCAGAATTTACCAACATATAATAATAATAATAATAATAATAAACTGAGGTCACTGAGCCGAATAACAGAGCGGGTAAGGGGAAAACTCCAAAAAGGGAGAACTCCATATTATAACAGTCCTATATACAAAATTTCACCGTTCTGAGGCTACTAGTTTTTGAGTTACGCGAGATACACATATACATACGTATGTACAGACGCCACGAAAAAAATCTCTTCTGAATCCATTTTAAATCAGTTTTATAATTCGTTTGGGGAAAAAAGAGTACTTTATTCTGTCCTTACGTACAGATGTCACGGAAAGACATCGTTAAATTGCATTCGATAGAGGTCAAAATGTATATTTTCTTCGAAATACTGTACCCGGAATTTTTCGCAATTACAACACTTCCTTTACTTCGTACAAGGAAGTAATAAACCGAAAACAAATAATAACAATAACATTTTTGTTTGATTACAAAGTTGCAGTAAGGAACATGCAACATAATTTTAAGGAGAAATCGATAAATTTGCCAATACCGATCCATAAGCCATACTTTCAAAAATTGGTTTTGTGATTTGTTCCGCATTCTGTTCAACTTAAAAATGCGAGGAAATGTTTTCACACATGGAATTTATTTTAAGATAGAACAGGAGCAGCTTAAATACCAAATATTTAGATGCTTTTGTTCGTCTTAAGACAAATAATTATAAGCCAGACTTGAATAAACTGATGTCACAAGTTCATCATCAGTGAAGCCATTTATTTGATATCGAAGAGAAAAATAAAGATCATTAAATTATGTTTACTTTCATAGTAATTAGAATTTTTATTTAATTTATTATGTTTAACGTTTGGCACCTATCATAATTATTTTCTCAATAAAATGCATCTTCCTATTTACTAAGAAAGAGGGTTCTAAAATGAAAATTCCACTGATCCGAAACGTCTTCTTAAGGAGACATTTTTGGTTGATTTTGAACCGCAGCCAAAAATGTTGCCGAAGATTGCCTTACGTACTTTGCACAGAATTTAAAAAATATTCACTGTTGTTTTTCCAGAAGCAAAAATGAGCAATTCTCTCCCCGGGATTCGAACCTCGGACCTCTCGAATACACGGCGAGTGTGCTGACCATAACACCACGAAGGCATGCTAAGACGGAGGGAGAAATACTTTATAATCTCCTGTGTAATGGGCGACTGGGATTAGGGGACCCGCTCGCCAAATCCTGGTGGTTTAGTATTATCATCCCTCACCTTTTTTAGTTCAGGCGACACTGTAGAATCATTAGGATTTTTTTGAAGCAGGAGTCATGAAAAATGAGCAATGCTCTTTCTTCTTCGCACCTCTCGAATGCGCGACGAGTGTGCTGACCATAACACCACGAAGGCATGCTAAGACGGAGGGAGAAATACTTTATAATCTCCTGTGTAATGGGCGACTGGGATTAGGGGACCCGCTCGCCAAATCCTGGTGGTTTAGTATTATCATCCCTCACCTTTTTTAGTTCAGGCGACACTGTAGAATCATTAGGATTTTTTTGAAGCAGGAGTCATGAAAAATGAGCAATGCTCTTTCTTCTTCGCACCTCTCGAATGCGCGACGAGTGTGCTGACCATTACACCACGAAGGCCTGCTAAGAACGTGGTATAAATACCTTATAAAGTTTAGACAGAATTTTTTTATTCTGCAGTTTTCATTTAGCATTGCCGAAAAATTAAGCTTAATTATGACGTCACACTGTAAACGAACGCTAGACAGATGACTTTAATGGCCGAAGATTTTTCTGAGAAAATTACTGGCACAGGTTCAACTAATTTATTTTTACTTGCATTATGCTCTAAAATTTAATGCACACTCTTGTTCTTATATCCACTGCTCTAAAATTTAAATAAGGCATCATATTTTGTCAAAATAAAATAATAAAATTAACATTACATACTACTGGCCATTAAAATTGATATGCCGTTGAAGGACGCACGCAACAAACTTGAAATTGGTACGAAAAAACAAGGTGGGATAAGGAAATGATCAGCATTTCACGGCATGTGCACATTATAGGCAAGAATAATAATCCTTCGAAGCAATATAAAAGGGCAGATTAAAATATTAATTCTTCATTGGGAAATTGCGTTTGGTTTTGTGAATCTGGATTGATTCCAGTGTTTATACACTCGAGTTAAATTCAATTGCATTAGCTTTTTGAAGTTGGCTTGGAAGATTCAATACGTCTTATGCTTTGGCATTATTTCCATACCGAAAACCGATAATCTCGCTAGTGCAGTCCGTCAATCAGGTGTAACCAACAACTTGCAGTTTAAGACCTGGAACCTTACATATTCAGGCTACTACTCCTCGAATTTATTAGCACAAGCATATCAGTGTTACAGCAGCCACGAACGATATCGCGTTCTGAAGATATTTGATAAATTCTTTAGAACTCCATTGTAGGAACAATATAATTGTCCAGTTATTTTCGGAACAAAGTCAAGCAACATAGGCACAACTATCACATAAAAGTTCTTGTCATGGTGCAGGTACCCATTAAAGGTAATAACTGTATGAACAGTTTTAGAAAGGAAGGAAAACTAACATTTTTAAAGTGTTAATTTAGTCAGAGCATTTCGTAACTATATTTCTATCACTATGTGGTAAAATCTCTATGCTTACTTTATCCTGTGCAGTTGTTTGCATGATATTTGCAATTAGTATGAGCTTACAGCTGAAAATCTTCAACACTCCTCCGACAATCACATCAACCGGATAATAATTTACAGTTACCTGTTCAAACAGTGGAATCTTGCTTAAGAAGTACGTACCTTTGATGTAGCAAAATTAAAATGCATTTTAAAGCTTACGATCATTATAACTAACTGGTTCATGATCATGAAATATTATATACTTATTTAGAGGCCTTTGTAATTGTATTTGCTTTTTAACTTTATGTTCCAAATATTAAAATGTTTTAAATTAAATAAAAATAGAAGAAATTCTTCGCTAGCAATATAAAATTGTAATATGCACTGCGTGTAGTGTTATGTATACACAAATCACTATTTTTAATTGAATATTTTTCCAAATTAGAAAAATAATGTTCAATTAAGATGGTCCACTTTAAATATACTAGAATTATATTTACTTTAAAAATAATGATTTACTTCCTTGTGAAGTATTGTAATCACGAAAAATTCTGGGTACCATATTTCAACGAAAATCTCCATTTTGACGTCACATCTGTACGTAAGGACAGAATAAAGGACTCTTTTCCCCAAACGAATTATAACACTGATTTAAAATGGATTCAAAAGGGATTTTGTCGTGGTGTCTGTACCGATGTACATATATATCTCGCATAATGCAAAAACAAGTAGTTTGAGAGTGTTGAAATTTTGTATATAGGACTGCTATAACATGCAGTTGTGCGCCTCCCTTTTTGGTTGCAATCGGCCGCACCAAAAGTACATATATATATATATATATTGCAAATATACATATATATAT
>KK112252.1:494132-530859 GCA_000611955.2 Stegodyphus mimosarum | reverse complement strand
TCTTATGCTGTTCTCATCTTTCGGTTAAGGGTTTTATGCCTTTACAAATATTGCCTGCATGCAATATTTGTAGAATTATCAACAATTCAAAAGTTGTTTAAGCGCGACTAAGCCTAACCTTTGTTTAGCAGTTAGTTATGATGAAAAAGCAGCCATATTTGTTTACATTTGAGACTTAGCAGAATAGTGAATTCAGTTTTTGCACTTTCTGTGTTTTTTTGCTGAGTGGGACCAAAATTAAACTCATTTTTGTGCACCACAAAATCTGCCTTGTTACCTGCAGGCCGAATGCTTGTTTTTGTGTAGAAACTGTAATTTTAATCATAAAAATTGTTTTTTTTGGATTGTTTTAACTGTATTTGGTGTTTTATTTTTTTTTTCTATATTTTTCAATTTTTAATGAAGATATTTTGAGTTTTTATGTATTTTCGCTTTGTCGCGAAATGAGAACTGAAATAATTGAATGAGATATATATGTCGAATGAAAATGGAGGAAATAAGTGTTTCATATTAGCAGCAAATATTGTCGTCAGTCTGTCTCGGACAGAGAAAACTGTTTACCAGTAAGTCATGCGCATTAGGTGAGAGGCGTTGAATCGTCCGTGAAAAACTGGTTCTTTTTATTTGTTTAGTTTCTTTTATCCATCATTTTAGATTTATAGATTTGAATAGAACATGTGGCAAGGATTAGATAATGCTTCAGATGACATTAATTTTGTGCATTCTGAGTTATAAAATGCATGAGATGTAACGCTGTTAAGTGAACCTAGCGCCATAGTGTAGCTATGGTAATTAAATGTACTGAATTTTAAAGAGTGCATTTATTCTATTATGGTTTATGCGGTATGGACGAAGTAGATTTAATTCAATAAGTTTAAATGAAATGCAGGAAAAAATGCGTATAATTTAATATTCCGTACAAAGAAGACGTCAGCTTCTTATTTTTGAAATCTTAAACTCGCATAAAATTAATAGTATTTTCTCTCTCTCTCTTTTCCCCTCCCCAAGAAGGATAATTATTAATCACGTTATGCTGGCACAAACTTTATACAAGTAACCAAAATTTCTTAAAATTCTGGCCAACAGATTCGGGAGAAATAAGCGGAAGCAGGAAAAACTAATATTTTTTCAGCAATATTAACTTCAAGGTAAAATTACCTTCACATTCTGCAAATGCAAATTATTTTCTTAATATTCATAAAGAAATATGCATATTTATTTATAAATTTGTAAGTATGCTTCTTTAAACAGTATTGCATATATAATCATTATAATTTTGATTCAGACATCATAATTTTAATTCAGACAAGTGAACGGTCGAAATTTTTATATATTTCAAATTTAATTGTAATTCTAAAAGCCCTTGGGTCGGACGAGTAATATTATCCATTTTATAGAGATATAGATTTTACACAATTAAGCAAAACTTCTTGAAATTCTGACGCGTCCTTTCAGTGGATTAGCAGGCAAATCACGTTGTTATGAAATATTAATTAAAAAATTAAATTATCCGGGAATCGTAGAAGCACAATTGAGTTCTTAAAACTAATACACACACATATATATATATATATATATACTAATAAGTCAACATTTCTGTTATATGTAATTATATATTTGTATAAAATTGTATACAGGAATATTTTACGTGATTTATATACTTGAGAGGATTTTTAACACACGAGGAATCTACTGAAATGCAAATGCAAACAAACCATCCTGCTTTTTAAAAACGGTAAAAGCTCAGAGTTATTTTCCTAATTTTTTCACGGGGTTTGTTTTACGCTGCTTAAAAAAACGAATTTTTATATAAAATTATAAAAAATTTTGATATTTTTGGTAGATTTAAAGTTACTTGATCCCTTAAAGCGCATTGTGATTGGAAGTGAAAAAAATTCGACTTTTTTCCTCGAAAATTTGACATTCCCAGAACAACCAAGATTGCTTCCAGACGGGATTTTGTTTCAGATATGGTGGAGTACGGAAGTTGTGATTTATTTTATACTGTCAGAAAATAATTAAACACTTAATGTGGACATCTATTGTCACTTCAGGTAATTTCAAATGAGCTTTAACTTCTAAGTAATCTACATTAATTTACAGACTTGATCTTTTGATATTTTCCACTATTGTAAAAATTTCGAATAGCAAGTAAGCAGGAGGATTAAGATGCAATAAATGAATATTTTGAAGCAGAAAGCAGATGAATTCCTTGCCCCTTTTTTTAAAGGGACTGAAATTTTGTCTAAAAGAGAGACAGAAGTCTTTGAAAATGATGGGTATCATGTTGATAATTAATAATATTTTTTTTTTGCTTTAAAACTGTCAATCTTAACGTTGCATTACTTTTTAATACACTTGGTAGTATAGGTATGTTGCCTTGAAGACTTAATTGAGAAAGAAAGGTATAGTAATAATCAGGGCTATCTTTTAAAAACGGATTCCGAGGTAAAATCTGAAAGTTCACCTTCTAATTCTTTCAATGTAGTGAATGACACTGACACAAATCATACTTCATGCAAAGTATATTTCCTATAAAATATTTCGTGAAAATAGCATTAGACTTCAACATTTTTCATTTAAAGCTAAATTTTCCAAAATCTTTAGTTTGATCTCCGTAAGGGTAGATCGGATTGTGCGCTACGCTGTCTTTACCTTGCATACAATAAAGGCGATTGGCTGTACTAGTTCGTGTATATTTTTAACTGAGGCTTTACCAACAGAATTGCTAGACAACGAGAATGCGAGAAGAAGAAGAAGCAGTGTCTGATTTTCGAAGAAAGACATAAAAAACTAAAATACAAAGTTTAGTATTTTATTTTTGCTTCAAATTTTTATATTCTTAAAACCTAAAATTTTAAATATATGTAAAAATTTGTATGTATGAAATTTTATAGCAGGATTTGGAAACCCTTGAACGCTGCGGCCCTGAGAATGCGCCCCGTTTAACCCTGCAGAAATCAGGCTATGGTTTTAATTGCCGAACAACTTATGCCAAGAAAGCAACTTTGTTTCTCATCCTAAGAGCGGTAAAAGAACGGGCGGTTCCGCCGATAACTATCCACATTATTTTCTTTTATTTTTTTTCCATAATTTAGCCATGAATTCTCAATTTGCAAAGAGGCATCCCTATCTTGAACATGAAACCGCCCATCTGCGTGATAAACGTTCGTTTAATGTTAATTAACATGAGTTATAAAATACCATCAACGCCTCTTTAGAAGTGCGGGAACGGAGAGGCAAAGAAAAAGACTAGTTCATTGGCCCAGCTGGAGTGAAGAGTCCTTGGAGGAGCTGTGACCTTGAGAGATTTATTACCACGTTCTTTTTCTTTTTTGAATCTTGTACAGATATTGCCTCCCGGCGTATCTACGCGTTTTCGGCAAGTGCCAAAACTCAAAGATAATGCGGAATTTACCCCTGGAATTCAGGAAATGAAACAGATCAGAGCAGTTCTTTCTACTTCATGCATCTGACTCACGAGCCAAAATTTTTATGCAATCAGAACATTCACAGAATGTCGACTGCTAAAAAAAGGGGGGAGGGGAGGAAAGGAAAGATCCTTAAGTTGAATCTTTTTGTAATATATTTTTTCCATCATAAAACAATCGCTAAGGGTGTCCATATTAGCTACTAATACACGGTGCTTTTGTAGAGTTTGGGATTAATTTTTTTTTAAACAAATTCCAGCAAACGTACCACCCGATAATAGACAGCATTTACTACCATGAACAACTCAACTTGCTTTTTCTAAAATATGTTCTGCTCACGGACAGTCAATTATTTGCCATGCTGGTGATCTATTTTTGACTGTAAAGCGTGAATTCACGAGGAATTTAGCGCATGAGCTATTTTCTCGTCAACCGTAAAATTTAGCGGTACCAAAATTTTGGCGACAACTGCAGCAGAATTGTGAAGGAACAGATCATTCTTTATGTAATTAGTAGATAATTACCAGATAAAGGTCGCAAATATGGCATATAAAAAAACTTAAATAAATATGAGCTCAAGTTTCAATATTATTTTACTTATTCTTTAATCCAATGGTGCCCAAAAGGAGTGGTAACTTGACAGGAACCAATTTAGAATTAAAAAAATTTCGCGAATCGATATTATATTTCCAGTTTTAATATTTCAGTTATAAACCAATACCATACAGAAACTCAAAAATGTATGTTAAAGAAATAGTGTAATTATGTACTCTTCATATTATTATTTATTAAAAATTCCATAACGTTGCGAGAGTACGGGTTCTTAATAGACTGAATGCACACAGAATTGATGACAGCTTGATAAAATTCCTTTTATCAAAAAGAAGAGTTCACAGTTCTGGAATTTTTCACAAAAATGCTTGTACAACCTTTCACAGTATCACACAGTACAATCAGTAATTACACTTCAAACTACTAAGAACATTAAACGGAAAGCGCATCTAAAGAGTGAAGTTAACACAGATATCTCAGTACTCCGAATTCAGCTCTGAGCTAACAACTAGAGAGCCGGATACGGTTACAGCTACGTAAGGAATCAAGTACAATATCCATTATGGTGATAAAAGAACTGGACCAAAACGTCGCCAAATAGTTGCCAAGTTTGGCAAATTTTAACTATTTCTCGCCAAATTTGGCCACAAAAATTAGTTGCCAAAACCGTCGCCAGGCGACGATAGCGAGATAGCCTTTTATTCACTGTTAAATACACCTTCCCCTGTATTTTTACTTTCCCAACAAAGAATCGCCTCTTTATATTTTCATGTTACACTGTACAGAGAAAAATACTACAATGTCAGTAAAATTATTTACATATGTACAAAATTTGTAACAAGAAAAGCATATGTTAATGTGAAACCTGACACTGCACGTCTTCTGCGAGTTTATTCTACTCTAGTACATACGATGTTATGGTAAATTCATGCAATCGTTCGGATGTTCATTTGTTATCTTTTATCTAAACAATGATTTTAGAAAGTTCATTGTTTTCGAAACGGAAAGTTGAGCCAAAGCAGAAGTTTAACCTTTGAAAAGTTTCATTTAAGAATAGATATTTTTTCTCAGCTACAAGTACTCACAAGCCGGTTTGTGACATTCTTGTTTTTAACTGTAGATCAGATTAAAAATCAATTATTTCCATTTCTAGGTCAGTAGAATTTATATTTAACACATATGCAGTCTGTTGAAATATTTCGGAAATACTGGTATTAACAAATGGATTGGAAATGAAGTGAAGCAATGGGCTGAATTGTACAAAAATCAGAAAATCTAATTTTGAAATTAATTTTAAGCTAGACGAGATTTTCAGAATATTTAATTGTTTCAATTGCCTTATATTTCTTGATGTACACTGGTGTGCAAAAATTAAGGACGAAGTCGAAAAATTAACATATCAGCTGAACGAAGAGGCAGAGCGGACAGAAAGACCAATCAGGAGATTAAGTAAGGTGATGTACGGTAGCACATGCGCAGATATGCAGGTAGACGTAATGGGGGAGTGTCTCAGTAGTATAAAGCATGTTGTCGGTGTAAGATCAGTATTTCTGGCAAAGAGATTGCACGCCGTATAGCAGTTAAAATCACACCGAGTTGCTGCCTCAGCGAGAAATGGCGAATAATCAATCTGTTAGACGACATCTGGATGCTTTTACCCGAGGTCGAATCATTGGGAAGTTGGAGGAAGGCCGCAGTGTGACAAGTGTGGCTGCAGAGTTCGGAATTGCTCACAGCATCGTTTCACGACTTTGGAGACAATTTCAAACTACAGGAACAGCTATCCGGGGGTTTAGTAGTGGTCGTCCACGAGGAACCACACCCGCAGATGACCGGTATATTGCCTTACAGGCCAGAAGAAACAGGCGGCAGACAGCGGGAGAAATCGCTAGACACACGACACAGGCGACTGGACGACCGATATCGCGTTTTACCGTGGCCAGAAGACTGCACGGTGGTGGTCTGTTTGCACGACGCCCTGTACGGTGTGTACCTCTAACGCCTGCCCATCGGAGAAGGCGTTCTCTGTGGTGCCGGGAACACCGGAATTGGAGAGACAATGAATGGGGACGAGTACTCTTTACAGATGAGAGCAGATTTAGTCTGAGTTGCGATTCTAGACACATACACATCTGGACAGAGCGGGGAACACGCAATAACCCCTTCAACATCATCAAAAGGGACTGTTTTGGAGGTCGCGGAGTTCTCGTCCGAGCAGACATAATTCTTGGTAGCCGGACCGACCTTCATATCTCCCAAGGAGGTTTGTCACCTGGGACTGCTATTGTAACGAGGTTCTTCTTCCTTACATGCGTCTTTTCACAAGGGCTATGGGTCCTCAGTTCCTCTTCATGGACGACAACGCTCCACCTCATCGCACAGTTACTGTCGAAGAGCTGTTGGAGAGTGAAGATATTGAACACATGGATTGGTCGGCAAGGTCTCTGGATCTAAATCCCGTCAAGCATGTACGGAACTTACTAGGGAGACCCGTGGCAGCACGTAACTTATCGCCAGTAACGATTCAGAAACTGCGATTGGTGCTACAAGAGGAACGAGCAGCAGTGTCTCAACAACTCATTAACAACCACATATCCAGCATGCACAAATAATGTGAAACCTGCATAGCAGTCAGGAGAGATCATATCCCCTATTAAGGACCGGATGTTTCTTGCTGGACACCCATCACAGGGATGTTTCGGCCTTTAGTCGCATTGCGCTCCATGCTACTTTTTCAATAAAGCTTCTTTTTATCCCTCTGATTTCTCTTTTAGTAAGTGTTGCTTACATTACTCATGTCCTTATGTATTGGAGATCTTACGGTATTAAATGTGTTGATTTGAAAAGCTTTTGTACAAAGTTATATTGAAAAACCGTCTCGTCCTTAATTTTTGCACACCAGTGTAGTTCTTCACATTTGTTGGTGTAAAAAGGAAAAAGATACATTCCTTTATACTGGTTAAATGTTGCATTAAAAAGTTACGAAGGTTGCAAAATTTACTCACAGTTATTCAAAAGTTAAGTTCTTTTTATTTTTGAACATTAAATATTTCCCACAAATTTCATTTTTATTTAAGTACATTTATACTTCCTATTAACTCAATATAGTCGTTTCTTTCTTTGTTCTATTAAAATTTAGATTCGTTTTGTTGTTATGTCTGTAAGAAAGGCTAAATCAGATAACCTGCTGTTATCACTTTCTTCATAAGTTTCGTTTCTGAATTCTAAAAATGTCTTATATCTGGAAAAAGCTCTAAAGATTGTTGTAGGAATTCCCCCTTACTAAGTCACATTCAGAATGTAATATTACAGTATCACACTTAGCAACAAGTTCATCAGTCAGTACTTCAAACAATCTATTCTGAAGTGTCCTGGTACGAATAGAATTTATAATTTTTCGAACTTTCATCACGTGACCAGATAATAATTGGATAATCAAATCGTATTTGCTTATATGCCCAGGTTAGGCCTTAATTAGCTAAGCAAAGTAATGTTACATGGACTCATGACGTTAAGAGCAATCAAGTGGACTACTTTCTGGGAAATCAGCAGTACGCTCAAATAGAGACTAATGTCTCAAAACATAAAAATCATCAGGTTATCAAGTCATATGTGGCTTAACACTATGGAGTGCTCAAGTCCATTCGTTCTGATAATTCAGCTATTTCCAGTCCAAATTTTAATTTTTGTCAAGAGTATCTAACCTTCTTAATCCTACTTCTCATGTAAGCATAATGTAAAACTTTTGTACATAACGTTTGCTGATAAAGATGCAGCATTGGTTAAAAAAGTTTAAGAAGTCAGAATCATTCTTACAGAATATTGTGAAACAAACAGCGGAACCAATTATGGCAGGTGCTTTATCTCCTGCTATAGACAAAAGTTTCTGAAGCGGAAGATTAATTTCGGTTATATGATTTTAATAGCAGATTGGTATATATGTTACCATTATGTATTGCCTTTTAATGGAAAACTGATAATATATCTTCCTTCACTCAGCAATTGTTAAAGATAATCCTAATAAAAATATTTGAACTACATTGCAGGTATTTGTTTATTCATCATACTGTAAACAAGAAGGCCCATTTTTAAAATTATCTTTTATCTGTCCTCCGTTACTTTTCAGACATAGCTTTTATTCTACGAGTGACGGAATTTCTGGATATTGGACATCTTGGACAGCTGATCTAATTTCATTCTTATTTTTAGCTTTTTGAAATAAAATCTTCGATGCAGCAAGCATTGTTTCTTTAATTATGCTGCCATCCTCAAAGTTGTTTTTGTGAATTGAAGGTATACGTGCACCCTTAAATGATGCAATCGTAGCAACCTTCATTTTATTTTGCGGACTTGATAAATATGGATTGTTCGGTAACGAATGCGCTTTTCAATTCTTTCACTTACATTTTCATAGATTTCTGTTATTATCACATTTTTTATGAACTGTTGTAAAATGCTGTTGTATGTTATTTCTCTGCCCCCCAAAAAAGGACTGTTCAACCATAAATCGAACAAACATATTTGTTCTTAAAAGTAACAAAAAATATTTCTCTTCACATTCATCGTTATAATTGTAGGCACGTTTTCTTTTCTTTTTCTTTTTTTTTTGTCTGGCTCATATGATGTCCCGATTAGGGTCACTAAAAATCTTTAATATCTATTAAAACTAATGATTAGTAAACAAAGAGAAAATTTTGTATGCTTGTATGAAACCACCAAATAGTTACTTAAAGCACAAATTCGATAATTCGTTCTCTGTTTGCTGGCGTTATTTCAAGCAGACTACGGTAAGAAGCTGATGGTGGCGCTGTTAAATAACTAGACGTTGCGCGCAAATGCATCCGTAAGGATGAACGAATGAAAGCACAGCATTAGTTCAATCTTAAGCAACCCACAATGACATCATTGATGACGGGTTATTATTGAGAGCAATGTTGCCGCTCTAAGTCTAGCGTTAAATAACGTGTGAGCTCAAAACCCTTTGAAGAAAATCTAACTCCAGAAGGCTTTGGTCCGCTGCGCCTAGAAATGTATGGCATAGTTAGAATTTGACTTTCCTTTCTTGGCACTTGACTTCACAAGATTGAGACAGGATCAGACGTACAATGAGAGCCGCAACAAAAGTTATTGTGAGTTACATGTGGCTCGCGAGCAATGGGTTGGGCATCGCTGCTTTGAAACTTCTGTCCGTTCCTTTGGCAGGCCAAAATTAATGCCATAATGGACTTTAAAATAGCACCCAAATTATCCTCTATTTTATATACTCGGCATACGTAAATTCACTGAAATACGCTTTGATTTGTCTAATTAGGGAAGGTACGCGAAAGCTATTTGCTCAAGGGGAGGGATGCTTTCGTGAAGGACTTTCTATGAGAAACCGACTCTATCCACGTTTCACATATGAAACGCCAAGAAAACGTTTATGCAACCAAACCGTTCGTTTGGATTTGAACCAGAATCAAACTACCAGTTTTCAGCACTTTATATCGTTCGGCCATTTCAAGCCTAGTTAGATACGAATCTGAGTGATGCTGCATAGTTTCGCAGTGTCTTTTACTGCATTTTTCGAACACCACAGCCTCTCAGTGTTTTGTGTATGTGCAACATTATGACAAATTCTATAAATTTGAAAAATTAGTCCACTGTTTCCTATTTTATAGAGGGATAGTGCCCTATTTTAATATTCTTTTTAATCAAAAGAGAAAAACAAACAAATAGTAGTTAATCTTATATCTTTCTCTATAAAAACTAACCTGCCCCAATGAGGATTAGCGTTGTATAAAACTAAAGTAAAGATCTTACGATTATCTTGTGATGTTACACTTATACATTAACTATGTTAAATTTCACTGCTTGTAGTTGTTGTCGAAAATAGTCAAAATATGTAAGCACCCGAATTTGTTGTTGAAGGACAAACGGTAAACTCTAAATTTCATAAAAACTTAATGGGCACATTTCTGAACGAAATTCAATGCACTATTCATTAAAAGCCCAAACTAAATAACCGCTCTGTGCTGTCCAATACTAAGCCGTCAATACAGTTCCATTATTGTGAAGCAAAGAAAAGAATCACAATTCTCAATCAACCTTCTTACTTACCAGATTCTGCACTTGCAAACTACTTTATCTTCTTTATAACGAAAAATCACTTATGTCCGTTCCTTTGGCAGGCCAAAATTAATGCCATAATGGACTTTAAAATAGCACCCGAATTATCTTCTATTTTATATACTCGACATACGTAAATTCACTGAAATACGCTTTGATTTGTCTAATTAGGGAAGGTACGCGAACGCTATTTTCTCAAGGTGAGGGATGCTTTCGTGAAGGATTTTCTATGAGAATTATTACATTATTATTATTATTATTATATTACACTTTATTATTACATGGCACTGATTAGATTACATTACACTGAATTTATTATTTCATTACTCTGAAGATTATTACATTACACTGAAGAGATTCAGAAAACATTAATTAGAAGGAACATTAATTAGTCCTGGTAGTGATGAATTATCGTCCACCACTTTTAGATTGGGCGCCACTAGTCAACTCTGGACTTCAAGATTGCTAGCCGTGCGTGCTATCCACTTATATTACGAAGGCATGCCGTAACTAGTTTTCTTAACGGATTTCCCGTTCCGCCACGCTATAATGCTGGCACTACGCCCCAATCCACCCTCAGAACAGGTCGAGTGATTCAACCCCTTTTTCCGCACCTTGGAGAGGATTGACACTAGCCGCCGTGTGGTGACACTGGTCGTCTAATTACTACCTGTCAGTCGCTCGGGTTGCCTTTGGCAGAGGGCCATACCCATTACCCCGCAATCCCGGGGGCTTCACTTCCAGGCTACTAGAACCGGCTAGACATGCCAGACCCACAGGCCGGCCAATAAATGACCTTTCCGGGGCCTCCAGAACCACTAGGTTCGCAATTTATGTACCCCCGTCGCCGAAACTGCCTAGGTACAGGTCCTAGCCAGTTGCAGAGTTCTCTACGTCAACCCCCGGGGGATAGCCATGCCGTAAGGAGGGAGAAAATACATCATAACTTAAAGAGTATTTTAAAAGAGAGTTCTACGAAGAAATCAAGCAGCTGTATAATCGTAACAAGCATTGCATAGACTTACGAGTAAAATACCGTGTATTTTTTTATACTGCTCATGGGCAGACAAAAATATGTAAAAATCAATTTTTGCAGTTTTTAAAATTTTAATATATACACATTTGTATATCAATTATACAATATATTCATATATATATATATATATATATCTTCTGTCATATTTACAATAGCTGATTGTAGGTGCGTGTGAAATAAATTTCACTATGTAAAGTTTTGCAATATCTCTAAAACCACTGCGCGCAACGCACCCGTAAAGCATAAAACTATGCTTAAAAGGATTGTACTGAGAAGTAAGACGACTTTCCTTCAGACTTTCGATTTTAAGCGAACTTAATCCTAAAACTTTGAAGACTCACTGAGTACTGTGAAGTTTCCAGGTGAAATGTAATCTTGGGTTAAAGATTCATAAAGCAAATCGAAAAATCTTGGTTTAAATAGCATTAACTTAAATTTTCAGTATCATAAAACTTTATTCATGTGAGTAGATATAAACCTTTATTCATGTGAATTTTTACATGGATTATCCGCATTATCTAATTCCATTTTCTGCCTTTCGAGGACTGTATTAAATTTTATTTTTCCAACTTTTTCAATAGTGCGTCAACGTTATTTGAAGCGATCTGATATTCAGTTCAGCAGTTCAGCAGTTCAGCAGAGTTATCACTCATCAAAAATATTTCATACTAACTTATGCAAGAAAACGTAACTAGATTTGAAAACAAATCTACTAAATTTATGTATGCCATTAATTCACTCTTTTTAGATTATTTTATAATGCTATTGGGGTATTTCCATGTATGAATTAAAGACGAAAGAAGTGCTAAATTAATGCATGCATTACAAATATTGAAAGAACTTCTCACCTCGCTATAGTTATTTATGCAAGTCTGGCTACAGCATTTGCAACGCCTTAGGCGATCAGAAAAGTTGGAGCTATGTGTAAAATAAACATACTAATAATACAAAGCAAACTATATCTTTTATTTAGCTGTCGTTTATAAGAACAACTTGGCAGGCGCCTTTTGAAAATCTACACCGCTGGTGCCTAAGACGGCTGCCTATATCGCCTATGTTTGGAGCCCGCTTTGAATTTTTGAAGCCTATAATTTTCGTCCTTTAAATTTTCTGTTTAAATATAGACATTTTATTATTTCGTATACAATTTTACATTTATTTATTACGCTTTATATTATTTATATGCAAGAAAAACACTGGACATATATGTTTATTATTATTTTACCATATTTTGCTTAATTATATAATAAATTATTAAGAATAATAAAATCTGTTAATGGATAGATTTATTTCTCTTCTGCTAATAGGAATCACTTTTTAAAGGAGCTTGTAGTTGGTTTCTTATAATTCATATTCATTTTCATCGCTAGAAATATTCTTTCAGTTGGCACTGATAAATGAGAAAGACGCAATATAACTTTAATTAAAATATGAATTGGAAAATGTGAAACGATTTTTCTTCTACAACATTCTGCATTTCAAGAATTTTGTTCCTCATAAATGTGAATTCTTGAGCTTTTTAGAATCATTTCTAACAATCTTTAACAGATACCATTCTCTGTGAAAATCTAATAACTATTTCTTTCAGCAAGATTAAGAAAATTGAAAGAGAGTGCATTATAATGCAAAAACAGTTTAATTTTGCACATTTAAGTATTCAGCATCACCGAACCTTTTTATATAGAATCTTTGAAACTTAATAAACTGAAAACTTGATTCAGAATTCAACAAAAACGAATAAAGTTTCCCCTTAAAAGTGTAGAAGTGTTTTAACGTCTGCTTAATTCACTTTTATTTAAACTCATTTCAGAAAGGTTTCTGCCACTCTTGACCCTGGATATAAACATTCTATATTTTGTTATATCTTAATTGTCTAGAAGATATTGCTGCACGTTAAGATTTCATAAAATATTTCATGATCATTTCCATTTCACTTCTTAATTATGAAATTAGAAGACGAAGGCGAAACTTATTGGATTTGTAATCTGCTTTTAGGTTTACGTTTGGTAGTATAAATGTTAAGAAGATAACATGCGCTTTAGTTAAAAGATTTTGTAATGCAAATAAAATTCCTTTTGCTTCTTAAAATTTCTTCTATTATTTATAAGATGAAGTATAAATCTGTAAGCTTAATTTTCATATTTTATTTATTGTACTACTTGAAAAGAAGGAACTATTACAAAGGATGTTTACACCTTTTTAGAACGATTTCGAAGCCGTTTAATTAACGTTTACAATGCAAAGAGTGTTTTTTAAATGTTCTATCTGATAGCCTTTTTTCTGTACTGTAGGAAAGTATCATGATTTCTATGATAAAAGGGCTTTTTGTAAAATTTGCAAGGGTATTGAGTCCATCAACTGTGGTGGGTTTGCGCTTAGAAAGAGCTCTTTTTAGTAGATCAGAGGCATAATATCCAAAGCTAAAATGTCAGGGGACGTTGTAAGAATACGTTGAAAAGGTTTACATTCAATACTTGTATCAATCTTGATTTTTTAAAGGAAAACACTAGCGCTTCTAGAAGTATAACTTGTTCCTTTGTCTTGATGAAGTTTCACTCTTTGAAAGGCAATGGAATAAAGAAATGGTACTACTTCTGATTTTAATACTTTCTACGCCTCTTCTTACTTTTAATTTCCCACTCTAAGAGAATTCTGCTGCAATCATAAACCTTTATTGAAACTTTCTTTGCATTGACGGAATCCGGTTGGTAAATTTTTTTCCTGATAATAAATAAACCTTTTCGTTTGTTGCAGTCATTTAGGCATACACGTGATTTCTACAGATTCACAATGTATTTCCATTTATCTCCTGCCAGTTTTCGTACAGGGTTCTAAGAATTGTTCTGCTTTGAGCCACATGCATCGGCAAGAGATGGTGAATATTATGTTTTTTAGCTTTTTCCAGCTGTAAATGCTGGTTTATTATTTGATTTATAGTTGTTACAGATGTATTTAAAGACTTTGCAATTGATTTTTTCTGTTGGAGGATTTTATCTTGCTACATACGATTTAACTTAAGAAACACTAGAATTTTGGGTATTCGTTTGGAGTATTCTTTCTACGTAGAAGTAATAATTAAACAGTTTTACCTTTTCCGATTTAAAATGCTGCTTAGTTTGCCCTTCAAAGTTTTAATACAGTGCATTTCACAAAATTTTTGAATTACTAAATAGTATTATTTCTCTTCGGAAAGCGTAAAAACGTATCATTCAATCCACAGCTTGGTTAAATGCCATAGTTTGAAAGCAGAATAAATTTAAAAGCAGCAGATGACATTTCTCATTTCAAATTGTAATCCAAAAAATTTATTCAAAAACATTTGCTTTTTTTAAAATTCTTTATAGAGATTATTCTAAAAATGTTTAAACATGCTTTGAAGATTTGGTGTACTATAACATTAAAACTTTATAAGCATTATTAGATCTAATACGTACATAATGTACAATAACCTGTTACTTTCAAGTAGGAACCTCAAGGTTGTTTTCAGCTCTCGATTTGAGGCGTAACCATGGAAACAAGAGCAGCGGAAGAAAAGGCGATGTGCTTAATTCTTTTCTCACCCCCATTCATTTCCGTGTAGCGTATTTCGTTTCATGAAACGCACGCGAGTGAAAGAGACTTGAAGTGCAGTCTCAGATCACGCGCAGAAAATAAATGCTATACAATGATGGCGACAAGAGTTACGATTGGAGCGGCAGAGGCTGGAAATGGTATTTAAGTCTCTACTTTAAAGTAACAGACTATAGCAATGGTCACCTTGCATATTAATAATCTCAGCAAGATCTTTGTTATTTACCACAAATTTAAAATATGATTAATAATTATACGTAGTTAACTTTAAAAGTTTTCAGATGGAAACAATGTACGCTAAAAGTTGTTGTTTAGTTGCTTGTTGTAAATTTGAACTTTTTTTTCTTTTTACAGACGATAATTTGTGGCAACAATTGCAGTTTATTCATAAAAGAATAAATTTTTAAAAGAAGGGAAAATAGAAATGATGCAAGAGCATTATCGCGCTGTGATTTTCTATGATTTCAAAGTGGGGCTAAGTCAAGAAAAACATTTACAGTTAGCACATGGAAATGAAGCTCCATCTTTTGCCACTGTATTCATATGGTTTAAAGAATTTCGTAGAAGCAGAAATTCTTTCCTAGATGAAGTCAGTATAGTCCCAGAAAATATGTCGGGCATACGAAGACTGTTAAAAAGATCGCTGTACCTATCAAATGATGTAGGTCACAGGTAACAGGAGACGGTGACACCAGTACTTTTCCATCATCTTTGATAGTTAGGTGTAGTCTCACACTTCCTGCCGTGCTAGAAGGAATGCAAAAGATTAATAGTATGTGAGATGTGAAAACAAAAATACCATGTTGCTATGAAGTATACTGTGCAACTACGTAAAAGGAGGAATTATGTAACATCACACATATCAAGCCTATGTGCTGCCAGGATGTCCTGGTTTGTATTTAAGATGAGTTCGTTTTGCTTGATGATATAGCGTTGGAACGGAATTCTGTCATCTATATTGTCCGAAAGTCTGTGATGGTGGCTGAATGTCAATGAACACCTTGTCAGGTCATATTCGGTAGTTCCCCTGCTACATAGATGCATTGCAGATAGGCCCGTATCACTTAAACAACGTTTATAAAAATAGACTAGGAAGTGCCAAGACCTATTTGTAGCATGTTAGCTGAGCAGTGGAAGTACATCTTTCTGCTGTTGACTTTTGGAAAGGTGCTATGACCTTATCGTACATGGTCCTATTCGTCTTCCTGTTTTACTTTAGTCAAATTGTTGACTACACTTTTGAGGCGACAGTATGGCAGAGGCAGATGTGAATTCGCTACGTTTTTGCGAGCTTCCTCATTTGACAGTGCATTTGCTTCCTCATTTCTCTGATTTCCAGCTTCAGTGGGAGTAGAAATTAAGGTGTCTGAAGAAATTAAGATGCCTTTGTCCCTTTGAATATTAATTATGATATGAGATCAGTGGACTGGATTTATGATGGCATGTAGCACAGAGCTGTTGCTGTAGAAACTGGAGTTGTAGTATCCATTGTTTACTCCACGGGTTACTGCCGTCGCTAAAGGATGCGCTTCTGCCTGGAAGAAGCCATTATTAGGTGAAAAATTTTGCGCTCCATGCATGAAATTCTTTTTCATTGCTGTACTGAACAAAGGCGCACTCAGTTTCATTATTCTGAGTTGATCCGCCTGTGCAGTGCTGAAACTTCGCATTGAACGTAATAGAGTGTTTGTTGTTGCAGTTGTATACTTATGTTGCAGACTCCTCTAGCAGCCGGGTGAATGTGTTTCTTGTTGCTCTATGCTTCATACGCATGAGGGGGGAACCATGTATTGTGGAACTGCATCTGTATCCATAACCGGAGAACAGTTTGTAGTGCAGCTGCTAATTCTCTTTGTATATGCAGTGGCATGAGTCCTACTAGGATATTTGCTAAAACTGTAGAAGTTGTACAAAAGTTACGTGTAATATGGATAACAAATAGTCTTTGGATGCTTAGGATTTAATCTTCTACTTTGCCTTGGTGTTGACTAGACTGCAGCTGTACAGGTTATGATATCTTCATGAAGTGTTGTGTAGAGAATTTTCTGTAATTGTGAGTTAAGCAGTACTGGAATTTTGGAATTTTCTAAGCATGCGTAAGTAAAAATTTAGTTAACATTATTTTTGTTATGTTAAAAATTTACTTTATATTATTGCTTAATACTGAAGATGATGAAAATGACATTTTTACCAACTAACTTCTGCTTTTCACTTGATAATTATGCACTTCATAAAAAATATTTTATATATAACTAAGCAGTTAAAATATGTTATTTGCTTTATTTATAAGTAGTTTAAAATAATTATGATGTCTTTGGATAAGTTTTTAAACATCTAGGAACTAAAATCGTGTTTTAGGGTTTTTTGCCTTACTATGCGTTGGCCATGACAGATCCATGATAGCGCTCGCATTATAACACCGTACATTGTTATGCAGAATAGTGAGATTCGTTAAGTTATCTGCTTCCAGCGCTAAGAAGAAACAATGGAATTCGTTGATGACAAGTCGCAAAACTTTCGATGGCAATGCATGGTGTCATAAGGATAGCCCTGTGACAATCTGCGACGGCGGTAATGGAAGGGACTGGAATATCCACTATACTGGCTGGATATAAGTTTGCGTGAATGTCATCTTTTCGCCAAAATACAAATACTACTGCAAGTGTTCCAGTACAGCAGTAGAGGGGAGGGTATCCGTGTGTTAAGATGGTAGCTGTGAAGCATCAATAGAAATGCTGTGACGCCTTCCAGTAATATGGCAGGAGCTGGTAAATATGGCAGGCGATTATATTGAGGGAGTGTTTGTACCTGGTAATAAAACCTTTTTTTGACCCATCGACGTGTTGCACTAGTTTATATCGAACCCTTGTATGTAACTGGAAAATTGATAGGTTTATGAAATTTCATACCGCCTTTGAAAAATACCTTTTTCGCAAGTTTGCATGATAGAAAATATATCAGATTGCACTTGGTTGGTCATTATAATAATATTCTTGTTTTATAAAGCAATTGTTATATAAGGAAGTATCGCATTTCTCGTCTAACGTTTCTTCATGTTTTCTCACCCTAAATGCCTACAGTTCCTGCAACTGATCGAGTTCGCTATCACGTCGTTCCACGAATCTCGGTAAAACTCATCAAAATACAAACGTGGAGCCTAAATTGCCTAATTTTAGATTTCGTTTCAAATTATTATATTTTTCTGATATATAATTTCATGTTAAATAATCGAATTCTCTCCATTACAACAGGTTTTATGTCGCTTGCACAATTTGTTGACCAAAACCAACTTTCAGAATTTTAGCAATGTAGTACTCATCTTCCGTTTAATCTGCGTAATACTGGGATCGATGTCCACAATTAACTCAAGTTAATCTAACGACACTTATAAAAACACAAGAAAAAGAGTAATGCAAATTATAATTAGCAGGAAAGTATTATTAACAATTTATCTGTATTTTGAAACAGTTTTTATTAGGAGAATAAGTTAGTTTGATGATGGCCCAACTAGTGGCTAAGTGGATAAAACAGCTGAATAGGGGGAGTTTGACCCCCAGGAGAACAGGCTGGCTGTGTGGTTAGTTCCCCATGTGTAACATAAATTGCAAACCCGTTTTCCTTTGAAAGTCTTTCATGAAGGCAGACTTTCTCTTAGGCAGAGAGTCCTAGTGGGCTTTGCAGTATTCAAATAATCTAACCTAATTTGATGACAGTTTTATTTTAAACTGGTTGTTTATGACAGTGTTGTTATCCCATCGTTCTGCAGTAAAGAAATTTATTTTTTAGACAAGGTTTAGTTAATTAGAAGCTGAATATATCACAATTTGCCCGACGTACAATAACAACTTGTTTTACACACTCGAGTTTTCTAAAAATTTTCTCAAGAGTAGGAAGTCTCTAATGTTTAGAACAACAGTTCTCAAGCATCGGGACTTGTTATTCTCTCGTAAATCTCGAGATTTCCGGTGAAGCGGTTTTCGAGTGTAATTGCTATAGGTGTTTAGATATGTACATCGATTAAGGACGCCGTGTCTTCAAGTGGAAAAGAAATGGGAATCAGTTTATTAAAAGATGTATCATAAGAAAGAATTCTACAACTTCCCTGGATATCAAATAAGAAAATTTTGAAGACTCCTTCTGCTTTCCCCTTGCTCAACGATAATCCATTTTCGGGCAGCTAAATTCAAATGACCTTCAAAGTTCATTTCACCAAACAGTGAGCATTAGGAGAAAAAGCCGTGTAAGTGGCCATTTTATCGAAGGTCAAGACAATAGTTAAAAGGAGTTCGTTGCTCCTTATGACTGACCAATGCTTTCTGATTTCTCAGAATGAAAGCTGAAACATAGCACTGTGAAAAATTCATTATGCATCTATCATTTGATTGATGAATTTATTAATTCTAATAAGTATTGCCATCAACTCTTAGTTCAGTTTAAAATACAATTTAATAAACAGTTTTTATAATTTGATAAACAGTTTTTGTAATACAATAAGCATATTTTTAGGATTTATATCTCTGTTATATGGCTTTTAGCAACTACCTGGTTTTCATTATTATTTCACATTGGAAAAGTCTCATTGTAATAACTAAAATTATATGCCTTATAATTTAACTACACATTCAGTTAATTATTCTCATAAACGTACTCTTTGGATTCGTAGCCACGTTACAAAGCCATTATCAAGAATTTCTAAAACGAATTATTACATTCCCTCATACATGCTTTTGTGTAGCAAGCTGTAACTCGTCCAGCTAGCAAATGGAAGATACGTGATTCGAATCCCGTCAAGGGCTAATTGATTTATCACGTTTTTTGGATTCGAAAAACTAATAATCTCTGCAGTGACATGTAAGCTAAAATGTGACGAGCCCTCGTTCATTATCACATGGATTCGGTCGACGTGATCTTAGCTTTTAGTCATTGTTATGTACGTACGTAGTTAGTAAGCGTAGCAACCTAATGGCAGTGGTTCGAATCCTGCGAAAGCTGAATTGATTTCTCATGTTTCTTGCATTTGAAAAATTTAATACAGTTAAAGGTCCGATAATATAGTATGCAGAAGTTCGAGATATCCCATAAACCAGCACCACCTTTTATTGACATTCCTGCGTTAAGATGGTACTATTATAAACATTTCAGTCGGAAAGGTTCTCTAAATATGTATTTCGCGTCTTTTTGCAATTTTTAGTTAATCTTTTGTTAAAAACTTCATGTTCATATATCTTTTGGTTCCTTAATGTAGCATATTTTCAAAACTTGATAAAATTGTTGATAAGGGAATAAAATGGAAACAAGTATCTTTAAACATTTACTAGAAACTGCCAAATATGAATCCAGTCTACGCTATCAAAACTTTAAATGGAATGAGAAGAATTTGTTTCGATAAAATTTATTAAACTCTGATTGTAGTGGCAAGAACTTTCAGTGTCTGTTCGATACAAAAGATGCCATTTTTACGGCCGCTATCTGTTGGAACATAAACAACACATCATTAAAAAAAGGCTTGGCTAAAATTATGGTTAAAGGAAGAAAGCAAAATTGTTGCTGATGCAATGACCAATGAGTGTGAGTTACTGAAAACAGATGAAAGTCTTTCTTAGAGTAATCTACTAATTATGTTTTCAGAAAAAAATATTATTGAATTTAATTATGAATTTCAATGAAGAATAATGAAAATGAATCATTACAGAAGAATTTAGCGGCTACGTAATAATTCAAAATAACAGTAACCCACAAGCGGCTGATCGGTAAACACTGGTAGCTCCAGCCGACGTTAAACCTCTGAGAATGGGCTGGCTGCGTAGGCGTTTTGTTGTTGGTTTTTTTCAAGTGGGACGTAGATACGAGCCAGTTTCCCTTAGAGGTCCCCATCCATGAGCCCCATTGCCCCGGCCCGATGGTTTTATTTATGCCCGCTGCTGTGAGAGCACGATAAAAGATGATTTAAATTTTAAATGCAATATTATGAAAAAGTTTTTATAGTTAGTTATCAATTAGAAAAGGAAAATCATTTACAAAAAATTGTGTTGAATCCCTCTATGATCCATTAGGAAGCTTTATGAGGTACAGTATTGCTCTTCGTATACATCATAACAATAGCTACGAAAATAGTACACTTTATACAGGCAGTCCCTTTACAATATCGCCTTTTCAAGGCCTTATTAAAAATTCTTAAGATCCTCATTTCATTCTGCATACTGTAGTACGCTGGCTCAGTAAAGGCAAAGTTCTTGCAAGATATGTAAATTTAACTGAAGGAATGAAAACTTAGCTCAGTGCCAATTTGCTTAACTAATGGACTTTTGCTGGCTGGTTGATTTAGATTTTCTCACAGACATAAATTACTTAAACTTGGGGCTCCGGGGAAAAGAAAACCATAGTTTTGTGATTAGATCTGTTAAATAGTTTAAAGCAAATCTTTAACGTCACGGCTCAACGAGCGCCATCTAGCGGCCACCGGGGAAAACACCGCCAAAAAGACAATAGCCTGGCATTAGGTGTACTGGAGTCAAGGACTAACCATGGTGTTCCCCCGAGATCAATTTTGTAATTTAAATTTGTAATTCTAACGTCTTTAAGTGTAATGTTTTTTTTTCTTTTTAATTGTGTTTTATTAATTAAAGATAATTAAAAGCCGAGGTGAGTCTTTTGTTTATGGTAGTTTGGTTATAAAACTGGTTTTATAACTGAAGATGATTAAACTGAAGATGAAATCATTTTTGAATATCCTACTAAATATGGGGAGAGAAATGGCAGGAGAAGCTGAAATTGTCTTAATTGAAATTTGTCTTAATTTGTTATCGACTTTCAGTTACTTCAAGTTCAGTTTGAAAAAAGGTATTCAGTAGTTCAGTATTATCGAGCCAATGGTCACAGTTTTCATCAATTCTTTTACAATAAATGTAATCGAAATAGCTGCATACATTGAAGGGTTTATTCAACCAAGAATGGAAGAACTGCAGCTAGAATTTTTGGATTTACAAAACGACATTCTTCTAAAACCCAATCTATCAGATAAGAACTTCAACTGAAAGAATATAGTTAAGAACTTCTGGAATATAGTTGTTAGAAACACATTTTTGTTTTTTAACAAAGCATCCTACAAGAAAAAAATTGTTTTTTTATTCTATACATTTGTATGAACCATTGTTTTCAATAATGAATATCACAAAATCAGAGTACAGATCTCGACTAACAGATAACATCTTGATAATTTCTTACAAGAAGGAATCTATATACTCCTAATTACTAGGGAGTCTCCTTATTACTAAGGAAAGGCCGATGAAAACAATGCACACTATCACACTGACTTTAAGAATTACATTTTTATATCAGCGAATTGTAAATAAAAGAATTCGTGATCTTTTTTACTGTATTATTTAGAAATTATTTCACTTACAAATACAATCGATTAGATTTTTCAATTAGATAGTTTCTTAGATTTACATTTTTGAAACAATTTTTTGTATGCTTATGTGTATCTATGTTAACTTATATATTTACCATTTGCCTTGAAAAAACAAATGTGGCCGCCTCCCCGCTGGTGTTCTAGAATGTGTTGTTAGGTTGGGGAATATGCTGTAAGGCACAAAAAACGTTAGTGATCCCTGTCCTTAGAATGCTCTTTATGAAAGCATTCCCCTTCTTAAGTAGATAGCTCTTGCGTGATTTGCGATAATCAAATAACTCAAACCATCTTCTTTGACTAAAGAATTCCTTGTCATGTAGCTGGTGAAGCGTTAAACACATTTGAGAATTTCTCCAAAAAACTAAAAAGTATAATATCTGAGAATTAATAAATAATCATATTTTACCTTTTTTTAGGCTCACCAGCTGCCGAGCGGTGAAATCGCTGAACACTGGTAATTCTATCCTGCGTTCGATTACAGGTGAACGGGCTGGATGCATAGACGCTTTCGTAGTTTTCCCCATGTGTAACATCTATACGAGCCAGTTTCCCTTAGAAAGTCACCCACCCTTATCCCCAGTGTTATAGCCCCGGTATGCTTTGCCGCAATCTTAGTAAACCAAACCAACGAAACTACCTTTTTTTGTGGAATAAGTAGCGGAATCTATAAAGCAAGTGGGCATTTGAACTTTGCTTAAAAAAATTTCATGCACTGGCAATATTGATGATTTCAGTGGAAATATTGATTCAATACAATTAAACGAGGATTAAATTTATTGATTAATAAGTTTTACCCATTAAATATGTTTGGAAAATTATTGTATGCAATACTTCATGTCCTGCATTTTCTGCTGCATTATGCAATATTAGTTCAATAATCCGACATTTCTACATTATCGAAGTACCGGCTTATGGTATTTTTTTTCTGCAGTCTCCACATCTTTTTCTTAATAGTGACTACGACTAAATATCCCACTTAGTATTCCTTCCTGTAGCAGAGCTAGTTGTATTTACTAAAACAAATCAAGTTGAAACGACAGTTCTTAGAAACGCCTCCCCTATTATCATAGAAAATGTTGGACTTAAGGTTTTACTAGAACTCCTTTCAGGATCCAAAATTATCGCTAAGAAATTAGTTTCCTTATAAGATATTATTTGATGCTATCCAAAAATCAACTGCGTTAAAAGATGAACATCGCTCAACAGAAATACTGTACACTGTTTTCCCAGCTAGCCATGTTTCCGAAGTGAAAACTATTTAGTTACAATTGCCAAGTTGCTGACATTTTATCACAGGATTAGCAGTAATTATCGAGATCTTGGAAGATAACATATCTGATAAACGTGATATTAAATAACAACTTGCTCATCTTCACAGAATGCAACCGTGCTTCTCTTATCGTAGTACCTAAAAATAAGAAAAATAAAAACAATATTCTATTTCTGTATATCGTATCACCCAGAGCCCTTACATCATAATCAGCTGAAGAAATGCTTGAGAACTTATTTACTTTCTTTAAAAAATGAAAAGAGCTTTACAAGGTCAATTAGAAAATTGCTTTATATTTTCATTTCATAATAGCAATAAAGCTTAAGATTTGCACAGGCTTCGATTTCAATGATTAATGCGACGAGGAAAGTTATTTTTATCTTTTAAATGCGAACAACTGTTTGCAGTTGTGTGGAAGCTATACTAGAGGAATCGGGCAGAAAGAAATCCTTGGAAAATCGAAAATCTGCCCATGTAGTTAAAATAAATCTTTATATCTTAAACTAATTATAATATAGCAGATGGCTTTGTCCCATCAGGAAACTAGTAACTCGCAATTTAATAAATAAATGAATGTTTACCTGATAGGTCTGGTTCTGAATCGCCGGCGTTGTCTTGAATCATCAGCTCCAATCCTTTAGACACGAACACTTTATTGACGATATTTACAAAACACTTGAAGATTTATGCCAATAACTGCATCATTATATTATTAATAACAGCTATCTTTACAATAAAACATTAGCTGCTCAACGATGAAAGTCTCAAAGTCTCAATACAATACCATTCCGGTGGAATCCTTTCATCTCTCTGCCAACTGTCTGCAACAGCGATGGTGTCGTAGCTGTCTGTCACAGCGCCACCTCTAATGGCGCCATCGAAGATTTCCCATCAATCATCGGAGTTTCCACAGTAGTTTCCCGTGTCAACTCGGGACTATCGAATTACGAATCAGTATGATGACTTATACGGATATGATATACCAAAGGACTACCTTCAATATTTTACATTTCTTTCATTTAAATACAAATGTTGTAGCACGGACGACGATCCAGTCAAACAGTTCAAGTGTAGCGATGAATCACCATCCAGCACTTTAATTCTCCATTAAACTTCTTTTAGAAAGAAACTAATCTGACAGTATCAGCGAGTTATCACCTGACTAGAAATATAAGACTTTTGCAATTAAGAATTTAAATTAACACAATGTTTATAAAATTGTAATTTATTCTAGAGGACTTAAAATAGAATATACAAAATCTGGCTTTTGTAGATACTGAGTTTACAATTAGGTTGACTGCCTGTCAGGAATTCACAAAAGTCTAGAAGGTCAAAAAAAGAACTTAGATTGAATTTCTCAAGCAACTAGGCTATATTTCACTTATGCCTTGACAGAGATCTAAATAAGAACGATGGATTCGAATGGCGATGATTTGCTGCTTCTGCAACAGTGTAAGTCATTGTTAAGAATTATTTCCCGGGCAGTTTTGCTGTTCTTTTCGGATGCATCCTTTACTACTGCAGTTCATGTATTTAGGGTCAGTTTACTGCCACTCCTGTTCCGCGTCAAGGCATTGATTTGCTTGTTTAAATCATCTAGATTAGTAGTCAGCTGATTCAACGGCTGCTAGATTATGAGCAGTTCTGATTGGGTCAAGGTCTCTTCGAGTTGCTTACTTGGGCTGCCTTGAATTTCATGGCGTACACTAAAGCATTCTTTAGATCTTTGATAGCCGCCATTCGCAGGGCGTTCTGTATCTCAGGGTCCGGATGTCATTGATATAAAGTATTGTAGAGACAGGATTTTACTTGTTTCTGATTTGCAGACCGAAAAGGAGAGATAAGACACCCTTTCAATATTCGTGGCGAGCTCCTGAAGTATTTGGCCTGGACTTGTATTGGCGAGATTTTAACTGAAATTTTCTATAATCTCCCAAACACTTCTCGCCCAAGCGCAGCTCCTACGCGCCGGATACAGCTTTATGAAGTCTGCCCGAACACCAGAGACTTGCGAAGCGACGAGATGGCAGGCCTTATCTTGAGAATCCCATCTATTTGCTTCCACCACTATAGGAAACTGAGTCTTATACACTATCCCAGGAGGTCTTACCATCATATGTAGAAAGCTTTTGAGAGGGACCAGAAGCATGGATAAAAATTTAAACCATCAAAATTGCTTTCTGGTGTCTCTATGAATTTCTTTAAAGTGTCTTCTTTAGCGACAGCAGAAATTCTGTAACCGATTTGTTGTTCGATGGCAGAAGCTTTCTCTTCGATACGATCTTTGACAGAAGAAGCTCTTTCTTCAATTTTTGCAACTTTATTTTCAACCCTGTCTGTTCTGCCTTCCATAGCTTCAGATTTATTTTGTATTATGGCAGTAATTTCTCTTTTTACTTCCTCTTGACCTGTTTCAATCTTTTCTTGAACTGATTTGACGACCCTCTCCATCTTTTCTTCCCCCGCTTTCATCTCTTCTTTAAAGGATTCTTGGGTCTCTTTCATCTCCTCCTTGAATGCAGCGGAGGCTACCACCAGCTGCTTTACTTGCTCATCTGTTGCTTTTATCACCGGTATTCATTCCCATTTCTGACACCAAAAATTATTGCGAGCATACGGGTTCAAAATATATTGAATGCACACAGAACCGATGATAGGTAGATCAAATTTATTTTTCCAAAAGGAAAACTTCACAGTTCTGGAACTTTCCACCAAAATTCTCGTGCAGCTTTTCACAATACTGCAGAATACAATTAGTAGTTACACTTTAGAGTACAAAAAAATTATACACAGTACAATACAAAGCGCATAATCCAAAAAGTTAAGCTCTTACGGACACCTCAGTACTCCAGATTGTGCTCTGAAATTCGTTCTAAACTAACAGCCCTTACAACCAAATTGATGCTCTCTCTGGTCTTACAGAGTTACCCCCTCCGGCAGCCGAGAAATCTCGAGTACTTCCCGAATTCTCACTGGAAAGGACACGACGGCCGAATACCGTTACAGTTGCATATATAGATTAATTACATTTATTCAGTTACAATACTGATTACCATTTATACAGGGACCGGAACAAATTGGCCAAGTTTGGCGACGAAATTAGTCGCCAAAAACATCACCAACTTAGAGATATCTCACGAATTTAGCGACACAGTCTGTAGCGGAAGTAATCTTAAAGTTAAATTAATAAACGTAAGAATACATCTTTGCGAGTGGACTGTAGTTTAACCTTTTATTTCAGCGATTTCAACTTTAGAACACAGCATAGCAAAACAACAGCGAGAGAGTTACAATAAGCGTTTGTAAAAATGCAAGAACGAAATGCGAGCTGCGCATACGATCTGCGCATACGATCTGCGCATTGCGCAATAATATCTCACAAGACAGGCAGACAACTCTAGTAGCCCAAACATTCCGCCCGGCATTGAAACATCGTTTCAAACTAAATAGATTTTACAACATGAAATTATCATAACAATATTAAATTATGCAAAAAGTATCATTAAAATATTCACAAAACAGATGCACAGAAGCCTTGATACAATTTAGGAACTTAATTATAGTTAAAGCAAAGTACAATGTTATAATGCTTTAGAAAAAAAGAACTTAATCATTGATAGGCAAAACACTAAGTTTGTGAATTGGCCTCTTGAAAACTCCGTTAGCAGTTTTGATCTTCACGATACGCACAACATTATCTGAGCTAGGAAAAACTTCTAGCACTCTTCCTAATTTCCATCGTAGCGGGGGTAAATTGTCTTCCTTTATGATAACTAAATCATTAACCTTTAAATTAGGTTGCACTTTCAACCATTTTGAACGTCGTTGCAAATTGGAAATGTATTCATTGGACCATCTTTTCCAAAAGCTTTGAAACATTTTCTCAACAAGTTTCCAACGTTGCAATATAGGAATTTTTTGATCATGTAAACTTTCTTCTGGTAAGGCAGTTAGCGGGGTACCGATCAAAAAATGACCTGGTGTAAGTGCAGAAAATTCTGATGGATCTTCAGACAGTGGGCACAAAGGTCGCGAATTTAAACAAGCTTCAATTTGAGCTAGCAATGTCGTAAATTCTTCTTGCGTTAGAAGTTGTTCCCCTATAGTTCGCTTGAGATGTAACTTTGTAGATTTGACTGCAGCTTCCCATAATCCTCCAAAATGTGGCGCTGCGGGAGGATTAAATATCCACTTAATACCTTCAGTAGAGCAATATTTATTAACCAATTCATTTTCATTCAAGGAGTTTATTACTCTTTTCAATTCCTTATCTGCAGCAATAAAATTTGTGCCACGATCGCTATGCACTTCTATTGGTTTTCCTTTTCTAGATACAAAGCGCTTCAAGGCGGCAATAAATGACTCTGATGTAAGATTACCTACTAATTCAATATGTATAGCTTTTGTAGTAAAGCACACGAATACACAAATGTAGCATTTCATTGGTCTTACTCCTCGACCTTGCCTGGGCTTCACTTGAAATGGCCCGGCGTAGTCAATTCCAACTTTGGAGAAAACCTTTGACGGAACGACTCTAGACGATGGTAAATCAGACATTATCTGGGTAGATGTTTTAGCTCGTACACGATGACATTTCACACATTTCCAAATCTGTTGTCTTACAACTGACCTAGCGTGGATTATCCAATATTCTCTTCTAATTACTGATAGCAATAACAGGGGGCCAGCATGAAGATGGGATATATGAAAATGATTCACTATAATCTGTGTTATGTGATGTTTCTTGGGCAACAAAATAGGATATTTTCTGTCCTGCGCGATGTTGGATTGTCTTAATCTTCCTCCAACGCGTATAAGTCCATTCTTATCGATAAACGGGTTCAAAGAAAGGATCTTACTATTTGAGTTTAACGGTTGATTCTTTTTCAGAAGATTATATTCATTAAAAAACTCATCCATTTGAACTACTCTAACAATTGCATTTCTAGCGTATTGCAATTCTTCGGTTTTAAGGTAACCCTTAATCCTTGTTGTGGTAGATTTAGCTGAATTATTCGCAAACCGAAAACACCATGCGATGATTCTTTTAAGTTTCAAAAATGATGAAACTTCATTAAGGATTGGAATTTGCGAAGCGACTGTTCCAATTGAACAAGAAATATTTTTCCGTTGTTCCCTTAGAGACTCTTCTGAAAATGGTAAGTTGATAGAGAACGGAATATTATTTGAATTAAGCCACTGAGGACCTGTCCACCACAAGTCATGAGTAGAAAGTTCTGAAGGCAAAAGACCTCTTGATGCGCAATCAGCTGGATTCTCTTTTCCTTTTATGTGATTCCAATGCGATGAAGGTAAGACTGATTGAATTTCTGAAACGCGGTTGGCTACGAAGGTTTGCCAGCGTGTTGGTTCTGATTGTATCCAGGACAAAACTATCATTGAATCACTCCATGCGTAAATATCGTCAACATGAATTTGCAATGAATTCTGCACAGCTTGAACCAAATGCACTAATAGAACTGCAGAGCAGAGTTCTAAACGAGGAATAGAGATTACTTTCAGGGGAGCTACTCGAGTTTTTGATGTTAGTAGCTGCACCGAAACTGAAGAATGATTTGAAGACTTTAAATAAATCACTGCGGCGTAAGCTTTCTCTGATGCGTCACAGAAACAATGAAGTTCTACATTTGTAGATTTGGGCAATAATACTCTCCTAGGAATACGAATGCATTCAAGATTTGCGATATCTTCACAATAGATTTTCCATCTTTGATTGATTTCCTCTGGCAAGGGATCATCCCACGAGATTTGTAATTTCCAAATATCTTGAAGCAAGATTTTTGCTGCAACTATAAAGGGTGCTAACCAACCAAGTGGATCAAAGATTTTCGAAATAGAAGATAAAATTATTCTTTTAGTAGAACACTCTCTGTTTTCGAAGTTTCCAAAGTGACAAGTAAACTCGTCTTGCGTTGGATACCACTCTAAACCCAATAATTTTATTGATTTAGTATCAACTACTGTACATGAAGAATTTGAGTTCCGAGCACTCAAAGCAGTTTCCAAAATCGAGCGATCATTTGTACACCATTTATGCAATTGAAAGCCACCTTTTTGTAAAAGTTCACTTAGTTGTGAAATTAACTCTACTGCGTCCTCTACTGTGTCTGAACCAAATAGGACATCATCAATATAACAATTGTGTAATATTATTTCAGCTGCCTTTGGGAATTTAGTTCCTTCGTCAATTGTTAGTTGTTTGAGTACGCGAGTAGCCAGGTATGAAGCGGAAGTAGTGCCGTACGTAACTGTGCACAACCTGTAAGTTTTAATCGGCTTCGATGGATCATCTCTCCAAAATATTTTTTGGTAATCTCGATCTTCATCATGAATTTGAACTTGTCGATACATTTTCAATAAGTCGCTAGTAATGGCTATGGGATAGCATCTAAACCTCAAAAGAATAGTAAATAAGTCGTCTTGCACCTTGGGACCATTCATTAGCGTGTCATTAAGCGATATCCCTGATGTAGTTTTGGCACTAGCATTGAAAACGACGCGTAGTTTTGTGGTAAGACTGGATTCTTTTAGCACGTGATGATGAGGTATATAATAATGAAAATTTACTTTATCTAAATTATCATCGGATAATTCTTCCATGTGTCCAAGTGATAAATATTCGGACATGAAGTCTTTATATTGTTGATATATTTCAGGAGTTTTTATTAGTTTTTGTTCTAGACTAAGAAAGTTGCGAAGGGCTGATGGTCTGGAATTACCCAATTCATTTCTGTTAGGCTTGAATGGCAATTTTACTGAGTAACGACCATTTTCACTCCGGACGTGATTTTCCACGAAATGATTTTCACACAATCTTTCCTCTTTAGTTAAAGGTTTCGATGTGGGAATTTGTTCCAAATCCCAAAATGATTTAACTAATTCCTCCGTGTTTATGTTTAGCGTATTGACTGAAACCTGCTTACGGTTTGGGAATTCGAAATGTGTAGTTCCAGCAATTACCCATCCTAACTTAGAACAACATGCAAATGGAAGATTTTTGCCCCTTTTAATTACCTCGCCATTGATTAAAGTAAGGAATACATTAACTCCAAGCAAAATATCAATTTCTCCCGATTCATGAAATGTAGGATCTGCTAAAGTTAAATCTTCGAAACTTTCATATAAATTCAAAGGTAATGTTACACTTGGAATGTTTCCTGTAATTTTGTCTATTATGTAAGCGGACGTTGAAATTCTGTAATTAGTATTAAAATGAGGTGTAAACAACAAGTCAACTTCTCCAGTAGTAGTTGTATTGAAAGTACCTAAGCACGACACTAATATCTTCGAATCCTTTATGCTCAATCCTAAATTGATAGCTGTTTTCCGACGAATGAAGGATTTTTCACTACCTGAATCTAGTAAACATCTACAATTTATGAATTCATTTTTTGAGTTTTGAACCTTAATTAAAGCAGTACACAAAAGTACATGACTACGTTTACCATTAGCATGAGCTCCAAAATGTTGATTTTCATAGTTGTTTGCACAAACAGTTGGAGAACCCTCACTCAAGTTGTTTTCTGATTTAATTTGCGATTTCGGAACAAACACTTGTGCTTCCGGTGAAGGGAATCTAGATGCATTTTTTGGTTTGAAATTATTTTCTAAATGCAAAATGCTATGATGATGCTTAAAACAATGCTTGCAGGTATTTACACTCTTACACATTTTAACTTTATGGACATTAGACAAGCAATTAAAACAAAGTTTATTAGTCTTAACAAACTCTATTCGTTTTTGCACTGGTAGATTTAAAAAATTAGAACACCTGTATAAAAAATGATCTTCTTTACAAAATAAGCAGGTAGAATTAGTAATCAGAGAAGTAACCCTATTATACACTGGTTTATCTGATTTATGCGTTTTACTAATTAAAGGTTTACTGTTCTGTAATGTTCTAGCGAAATTCTTCAAAAATTCTATCAAGTCATTCAACTTTGGTATTTCGTCTTTTTTTAATTGACGCTCCCACCACAACCTTGTCGAAACATCAAGTTTTTGCAAAATAATATACAACAACAAAGTATCACTAAAATTATCTATCCTTTGATCTAATGTTTCCAATGAGCGAGTTATTTCGTTTACGTTATCTACTAAACTTAATATCGATGATGCAGATTCTGTTTGTATTTGTGAAACGTTAAGAATTCTTTTAATAAAAGCAAATATCTGTTCTCTCTTATTAGAAAATCTCTCTTCTAGTAAATTCCAAGCAATACTGAAATTTTGATCAGCTATGGGAATTGACTGAATAATGCGATAAGCATCATTTTTCAAAGAACTCTTTAAATATTGTAATTTTTGAGCTCCAGATAGATTTGGATTATTGCGAACACTAGCGTTAAATAAATCTTTAAATGTTATCCATTCAGTTAAATTTCCGCTAAATGTGGGTAAAGATAGTTTCGGTAACTTTAAACTTTCAGAGATTGATTCAGGTATGACAGGTTTGTCGCCATTTGCATTTACGACCTTGTAAATCTTTAACTTACGAATAATTTTTAAGTGAACTTCCTCAATTTTCTCTAAAATTGACTGTTCTTCGTCAACGAAAGTGTCTATTTTTTCATCATCAGAATTCATATAAATTTCTCCAAATAGAGATTTAAAATCTTCCTTAAAGATTTTACATTTTTCTAAGATTAATTCAGCTTCAGCATTATCTAAGTTATCATAATCTATTCTCTCGATAAATTTCGTTAACTGCGTTTTCAAAATTTTCTTTCGTTTTTTCTCTATATCTAACATTTTGAAAATATTCTAAATTCTCGATTTTACTAATACTTTAATCACAAAAATAGTAGCAATAACGAAATGTCAAATGCAATTAAAATGCGTTAACTATTTCACTCACCTCGTACACTGTATCCAATGCGAAAGTCTTGAGAATTCCAAACCGAAATTGCATCATGAACTCCATTACGAACACGTAGATTTCTTATTCACAAGATCGGGTTTTTCTCGAAGCTCCGGCGTAGGACGACCAAATAATGTAGCGGAAGTAATCTTAAAGTTAAATTAATAAACGTAAGAATACATCTTTGCGAGTGGACTGTAGTTTAACCTTTTATTTCAGCGATTTCAACTTTAGAACACAGCATAACAAAACAACAGCGAGAGAGTTACAATAAGCGTTTGTAAAAATGCAAGAACGAAATGCGAGCTGCGCATACGATCTGCGCATTGCGCAATAATATCTCACAAGACAGGCAGACGACTCTAGTAGCCCAAACACAGTCCTTACTCAGCATTAAATATTGCCCATATTGCAGCATTGCCCTATATTCTTACCCTATATTCCCCACTCAGCATTGCCCTTATATTCTTACGTTTTCTGCAAAATATCGCCTCTTTAGATTTTCATGTTACACTAGACACAATACATGTTATACAAATATTTTCATGCGACGCTAATTACACTATTCACAAAAAATGTAACTTTTCACGTGTAATTTAGCTAAAACTATTTATATATGTACAAAATTTGCAACAATATTCATTATTAAATTACATTTCAACAGGAATATACTTTTATGGAACTATTTGAAAACAGAGCATCAGCCATTAAACCTGAAAAATAAACTTTTTCTAAAGGTTTGCACAATCTTAACCCCAAGTATCTAATAACACAAATTGTATATTATCTGTACAGCTTACATTCATGGAAGGGGAACATTTAATTAACTCTCTGTAGTAGTAAGGGGGGACCTATATAATCGCTACTTGTAAACCAGAGAACTGAGAAAACGTAATTCAGTTTATTTAATTGAATCGAAGACGTAAAAAGGAGCTATGTGAGTAAAGTCAAATTTTACAGGAGCAACAAAAAATACATATACATATTAGCCCACCCTGAAATAAGAAAAGAAATTTTTTATTGTGTTAACTTCTTTTGTCCGAAAATTATAAGTTTGTATTCATGAAGAAACTACAACATGACTAAAGAGGACTGACGGGAAAAAAGTAATGGTCTTGGAACAAGAACGAAATAAGATGGAAATAAATTGCTTAACTAATTGAACCCCTTTGATACAATGTTCCAGTGTTGATCTACTTGGGCGACTTAGTACTTTCTTCCCTATCAGGAAGGGGGGGGAAGTGACTTTTCGTTACACTGCGCTAAATGGAAACATAATGTATTCGTGACCTTTGACGAGGTTGAGTGATTTATGAGATGTTATCTCCAGGAGACTGCCGTACTGCAGAAGTGACCGCAGAAACTGCGGATACTCTGATTTTCTGACGTTATATGGCGCCAGTCGACAGCGTAATTATCCGCAATTGACAGTTCCTCGACGCTATTGAATGGCTTGCCCCTGTTAACACGGAAGATTAAAATTCACCTAAGACGTTTTGTGTCATTCCGCGTACATGTAAGTGATACTTTCTATAGAGAGCAGCTCTAATCATTTCAATCTTTCACTAAGCCATCATTCGCGAAAAATCTAGGACGTTTAAAGATTTTATGTCTTCATCGGATATAACACATCTCTAGCAAGGAGTTCAGAAAAAAAAAATCAGTGTTGGATTTCATGAACACCACGACAACGGACAAGAGAAGCTTTTTTTAGTGCAATATCAGCAATTAAGAAAACCAAATTTACTATTTCATAATACATTACACGCCTATTTCATTAAAAATGACATATGTTTTTAAAACTTTGGTTTGGTTTCTGTCAATTGTGTCAAAAACACGAGGATTACCTACTTAAGTTTAGGCATACATTTACTGAACGCATTTTAAGACACGTCGAACTGCTAGTGTTGAGCCGTTTTAACCAGTCGGATACTGATGGACATAATCTTTTAACAAAGCAAAGAGGAAACAAGTGAGAGGTTTTTTTTCTTTTCTTTTTTACTTTTTTTGTGAGTGTTTCATGTGTCGTTTTCCAGCAAAGAATCGTATAAAACGATCCGAAGAGGAAAATTTATAAATATTTGTTTAAAATTTCGGAAACTTGTAAAAAAAACTGAGGGCTTTCTCCAAAGTAATAACTGATCTGAATAACGGAAAGAAAGGCGAAATGTTCCAATACAGATGAAAATCCATTTCGTCCAAAAGCCTTCAATTTAAAGCATCTGATCAGGGTTTTTTTTACACTAGTTTATTCAAAAATACTTGGATGACTTTCAAAAATGAAATATGGCACATTTAATAAGGAAATATGGCACATCTAACAACAAACTGCATTTACTTGAGAAAATTCTGCTTTAAGCAATAAAATGAGATTTTTTTTCAAGATCTCCTTGCATTTTTGTGAATTTACGATCCCTTTAATTATTTCGATGCATTTACCAGTCACAGATCAGCAGCTCCAAATCATTTAAGATGGATAGTGCTTCACTTTCATTAAAATGCAGCCTTCCTTGTTTGTTTCTTCTTGTCTCCTATGAACATGTTAAACTCTGTTATTAAATTTTGAAATCTCACCGAAAATAAAAACAGCTACTGGCAAAAAACTGTCAAGAATAATTAATTAAATATTTCGCAATTAAGAAGCAGAATAGTAAAAGGCTTTAAAAGATTAAAAAAATTATTAAATTAATTTGAAAAAGAAAAATAATTACATTTTTTCTGAGAAGTTCATATGGCATGGCATGAGTCGGAGCCCGAGGAATTGCTTCTTTATCACAGAAAGTGTCAACTCAGGTTTTCTGTGCAGTGTTGCCAGATCGTGCGATTTTTCTCAAATTTGTGACTTTTGACAATCTTGTGCGAATAAACTTTTAGTATTTGAGATTGGGCGACACCCCTCATTTTCTTATGCTACTTTTTGCGACTTCAAAGACTTTTTTTAATATATCGTAAAATGTTTTTACGCTAAAATAATGTATTGATTAAATATAAATTATATAAAAAAACCAGTTTATTTAGATTTAAATAGAAGTTGGCATCTGGCAATCTTGTATACACGTGGGCTTTTCTTTTCAGGCTGCACAGCCTGACGCCGGCATAACGAGAAAGGGGTAGGAAAATGGGGAAAAGTGGGAAAAAAAGACAAAAAGCTGCTTCAGGACCTCTCACCTTCCCCCCCTCCTTCCCGATGGGTTTTGTTTTTCAGTCCCACCCACAGTTCTATGGTAATAATGAATCGAACAAAATACCTTGCAGCTTGCCCGCAAGATATTGAATACCCAAACAGAGAAAGAATGAAATTCATAATAATTATAATATTGCTAAGAACTAAAGCAATGGAAATGACTTAAACATCAAAGCAACGGAATTTTTCTAAATAACAACACAAATAAATTTAACAGTGAAAGAAAAAGGCTTTTTTAAGCAATTAGAATCTGAAATAAATCCACCACGCAGAACGAAAATCTCACTGAAAAGCATTCCTCAATTAAAATTTCACAATTAAGAAAAAAAAAAGAATTAAAAAAAAATCAGTGCCAAGTCAAAAAACTTTAGTACAAAAGCGTTAATAGTCTAAACGTGAGGAATTTCTTAAAAACATAAGAATGGATATGCATAAATTAACGGAATAGAAACCTAAATTAAATGAGAATTAATTAAAAAAGAAATGGATAATTAAACATTTGAAAATGAGCAATATAGTTTTAAAAATTTCGTTAAAGCTATGATATATAATTAAAAATACATAATTAAAATTCAGAATCGAATAGAGTATCTTACGGAACCAATAGCCAGTAAATTTGTGATGACGTCAGAGGTCATGTGAGAATGAGAAGCTATGATGTCACAAAAATCACGAAATCTCTAACGTAATTTGCGATTTTTGCGACTTTCTGAGTCTTCGTTTTGGTACTTTTGTTGAAAAATTTATGGCAACGCTGTTTTTGTGTGGTCTATAAGCTTTCCATTCACAGAAAAAAGTCTTTTTACAGTGCTGGTTCTAGCTGAAATGCATCACGATCCATTTTAATGATGTAGATGATAATTTATGAATTTTTAGACTCATTCCTACCAGCTTTCTGCCTATCTTTTTACACTCACATTTTTCTAAACTATAAGTGTGTCGTGAAGGGAAAAATATTTAGTTTCTTATTAATATCGTTTTGTTTCAGATAAGTATTTTTTAGTAACAGCTCAATTTGTCCTCTTTAAATTCTTTTTACCCATTTGAGTAATCAAATTAATTTAGTAAAATAACTATACAAAAAAGTCGTTTAAAGTGTAAAACACATGTACAAAAATTAAAGGAACGATAACAAATCGAAATGAATGAATAAAATTAATTTAATATAATAATTAAAATTACTATATCAATCAAGTAATGAAATATTTAACTGCTAAAACAATCAGTCCGTCTTTCTAAAAGAACGTTTTGAACTACCAAAGCATGGTACAGTGAGCTTGTTAC
>KK112252.1:449709-489818 GCA_000611955.2 Stegodyphus mimosarum | reverse complement strand
GAGCAGTAGCAAAGCAAATGAAGTCCCTTTGCTGGCTTTTGTCGAATCTATAGGTTCTGTATTTAATTTATCACGACAAAATACATGAAGGCTATCTTTCTATAAGAAACAAAAATGCTTTTGTGGAGCACATTCGAATGGAAATTGATCCTATTCGCATTACGGATGGAGAAAATTACGTGAACAATTATGCAAGAAGCCCTTTCGCCGGGATTCGAAAACAGATCGAAGTATCAGTGTTCAGAGGATTTATCCATTCGGTCACTGACAAGCTGCAGGCCGGTAAGAGAAATGATTAGACGCGAGCATCATTTTATGTATCCCTCAGACCAAGCACAACAAAAAAAAAATATACTTCCTTCCATCTTTCACTTGGTTAATTGATTATTTAGTGGGCTATTTAACGAAGGGTGTAGTTCGAGTCCCGGCGAGGACATTGCTCATTTTTTATATCTGTTGCTTTCAAAAAATACCTAATAACTCTAAAACGTAATCGTTAAAAGTAGTGTATGTTTGTTGTCCATCCATTTGTTGATTTCAAGTGCTCAGAGCTTTCTTAAGGAAATAATAATTTAAATTCTGAAAACCATGAAATAATATTTATATATAATATTTTAGACTTACGATTTTTGCATTTCTGTTTTTTAAATATAAAAAAACTGAACCATGATATACCTCCGAGAGACTTTCTTCCTTTCAAGCTTAAAAGTACAGTGTCGTAGTCAAATTGATGCAATAAAAGAAACTTGGCTGCCAGTCGTGAAGGCATTTCACAAAAACGGCTTTAAAATACGTTTCGAGAATTGGCAAAGATATTAAAGACATAAACATATTGCTTTTAGAGAAGTTTCCTTCGAAGAGAAATTTATAAACATCGGCTTATAAACTCAAATCCTTTGTTTTATGGAATCACTCTCTTCTGTTTTGCTAAATAATAAATACACAAATTGATAATTAGTAGTAAATATAGACAGTTTTCTAATTTAACGAAAGCATTCCTTAGAAACCTACGGAAATTTCAGAAAGTTAATTTTATAATTAAGACTTTCTGATGTGTGACATTTTTATATATGGTTGCATATGAAATAAAATTTGAAATATAACTGCATTTGTTTTGAATTTTTTCAATGCTTAAACACTACTTTTGTAACACATTTAAAAAAAAGTAATACACTCGTTCTCATTATAACGACTTGTCGCGTCCTAAACGAAAAATGTGTCAGAGCGAGTGGTATCTGTAACGAAAGTAGATTTAATTATTCTCGTTGTTTGGAGACTTTCTGCTAAAAATTGTTTATTATAATGGAAACGGGCACTAAACTGAGCGCTCGTTATAACTGATAAAGAGACGTACAGTTAATTTTAATCAAGTATTATGCTCCGACCCAGTTTCCGTACCGTGAAAGCATAATATTCCAAAGCCGAATGAATCTCTTCACTTGTGTTGCAAAAGGACCGGTTGATTGAAACACCTCTTTGAGACCACTGATGGCCGGAGAAAGGTCAACGACATCTTGATCAGTAGCCCGGATGTATATAAGACGAAGGTTCTTTCATATCACACTTCGCAGATTCAGACTTGTCTGCTGCAAACCAGAGTTTAATGAATGCAGAGGCACTGAGCTGCAGTCTGAGTTAAGCGATCTGGTGAGTTGTGACTTCTCGTATGTGCTTTTCATTTTTTATTTCTTTACATCTGATAAATATATATTTATGTAGGCATATATCACTCCGAAGGATACATCGGATTGTGTGGCAATGCATTCTAAGCGAGATAGGATTGTTATTTTTATCTCATTTAGAGGAACTCCGCAACAGATACGGAAATTATCATGGAAAAGACGTTTAATTCTTTTCGGAATGATTTTTGGAAACTGACTGAAATTAATTACGTTCAGCTAAACAAAATGCAGAACGCAGAATGCTATTATTTTGCCTTCATTATACTGATTATTGAGTTATTATTTAAAATAATAATCTTTAAAAATCTAAGAATGTGTCGACTACAAAATCTTTTAATATAAAAGCTGATGTACAGTTCTATAGGTTGAGCATTGCAAAAAGAAATAATGTCGGATGATTTTATTCTATTTTCATCATAATAATCACTTATTTATAATGGCGTATTGTATTATTTTTAAAAGTGTGCAAATTATAATGACTGTCGAAAGCAAAATCTTTCAAGCTAAAATAGTGCGTCGAATAGAAAATCTTTTAATCGAAAATCTGACGTGTAGTTAGTTATAGGTTAAGCTTCGCAAAAAGTATGTTGTAGGGTGAGGCTGTTCTCTTCTGTCTGACAATTGCGATAGTTATTTCGCTATTATTAATAATTATAACAAAGATTATTGAAATAATGGTTATCGAATCTAATAATGTGTTTAATACAAAAGTCTTTTAATTTAGTAATGCGTCGAATACAAAATCTATTGATTTAATAATGCGTTGAAACATATTTCCAAATCTACTGAACAATAAGTAAGGAAACTTACTTTCATTTTTTGATTCTATCTTCCATCATACGTAAGGAAGTTCTGAATTTCTTGATTCACAACTAAAAGTATTACGTTTATAAATAAGTAATTTTTAATAATACAGTTATTTTCATCCGAATATGCTTCTTCGCTAGAACAAATCAGACAATATGGCCATGTTGCCACAATTATTATCATTTACTCAGATTTACACAACTCATGTGGCTCAGTGGTTTCAAACTGCTCGCGCGCCGCATGCACGATGTGAAAACAGCTTACGAGCCAGAAGTTTTTTAAAACAAAATAAATTTTTTTTATTTACAAAATAAAAAAGTATTTTAAATAACTTTAAATTTCAAAATATACTTAAACAATAATAATAATATCGCAAATGAAAAATATTTAAACTTATATTTATTTTCTATCTGAAATCTAAACTTTGGTTCCTGTAAGATATTTTTGTTGGTTACACTTTATAATACAAATATATTCGCAGCTAAATATTAAATTTTCATACTGACGTTTTTTTAAAATAGTTCTAACGTTTTTAATTAATCATAAAATAACTTAAATTAAACTGAAAGCAATTATGTAAACTTTTTAACTATTCAGAAAAAAAATCAGTAGGATAAAACTTGAGAATAAGTAAAGAAAACACTTTCTCTTATTTATTAAATTTTTCTTCGGCTCATAAATAAAAATACATATGTTTGTCTGCAAATAATAACTAACTTCTTTTATATTTTACTACAACCTGACACCTGATGGCGTTTCGATTTTGATAAAATTTGTAACCTTGGAGATCTTCATCACGAATTGCACATGCTTATTGGTCAATGAGTTTTTTTTTCTTATTAAGTTTCAACTGTGAAGAAAAGCTGTTCATATATAAACACGTATTCTTAAAAAAAAAAAAAAAAGAAAATTATCCTTAGTGCAAATTTCATATCTGAACCTTTTTTTGATAAGTACGAATAAAAGTTCTGTATTTTCAAATCTTTGAATAAGATGCAATCGTGAATTAATTCACTTGTAGAGACATTAGGATTTTTTTGAAGCAGGAGCTGTGAAAAATGAGCAAAGCCCTCGCCGGGAATCGAACCTCTCGAATACGTGCTGAGTTTGCTGACCACTACACCACGAAGGCATGCTAAGAAAGCGGGAGAAATACCTTATATACTCCCCATTTTAAAGGCCGACTGGGGGAATCATAATCCTCCACCTTTTTTAATTCGGGCGCCACTGTAGAGCCATTAGGATTTTTTTTGAAGCAGAAGATGTGAAAAATGACAATTGGGAATCGAACCTCGGACCTCTCGAATACGCGCCGAAAGCAAAATCTTTCAAGCTAAAATAGTGCGTCGAATAGAAAATCTTTTAATCGAAAATCTGACGTGTAGTTAGTTATAGGTTAAGCTGTGTGTGTGACCGCCGAGTGTGCTGACCGCTGCATCACGAAGGCATACTAAGAAAGCTGGAGAAATACCTGATAAACTCTCCCCTATTTATAGACTTTCTGATGCGTAATTCATGTTAGTTTTTAATGGTAATGAAAATAATGTAAACTCGGACATAAAAAAATAATTAAACTCTTGAAATCTTCGTAACATTCTATTTGCAATAAACTCATAACTGAAATGTCTACGGGAGCCACATAAAATTGCTTCGGGTGCCACAAGCGGGCCTTTGGCTGCCAATGTGACACCACTGGCTTATATGATGCATGCAGAATCATCTTTTATCCACGGAAAATAAGACGTTTTATTTTTAGAAATGTTTCTCACACTCACGATCGTCCCAACATAATTTACTTTCAGAACAGATAACTGTAATTTTACGGCCCACAAAGAACAAGATTTGCTAGCTGCTTAAAATAATCATAAGAGAGAAGGTGTGTGTTGGGATATGTAGCACCTAAAATGATAAGTACTTTTTATAAACTAGACTGAATTACTATTGCCTGATTTTGATATGATATATTTTTTAAACTGAGCTTTAATATCTGTATGAGCCTAGAAACTTGTTACATGACTGTATGATTTAAAATAAACTGCTGTGAGACATAATAAATGCCGTAAATAATAATTATTTTGGTATATTTAAAGAATAAGCGGAATGCTATTTAGATGCTATCAGTTATTGATAGGTGCTAATGATATTTTTGCAGTATTACCTACGTATAATATATGTAATAAAGACAGAAAATAGGTTAAATAGTAAATTATAATAGATTAAAGGCTTTATTTTATTAAATATTAATCCTAGACACGTACTTTCAGTTCCAAAGATTCTCAAAATAAGGGAAAGAATTTTATGAAGACGGTTTTAGCACTGGGGCAGTATGCATACTACTGTAATTTTAAAGCAAAACAAATCATATCTTTTAAACGAAAAGTTGGCAGAGATATAAATGTTTTCTAAGACCAGATAAAAAATGAATAATGAGTGTTGCGTTATCCAACATAGAACCAATAATCGAGGAAAAAGAGCAGTTTGGGTTTTGAAGTTTGTTATCAAATCTGATCCGTTAAAATCTATGACTGCGCCTTGTCGTGCAGTAGATACCAGTTCTTATGAACCTTTTAAGTGCTGAATTATCCTCAGATGTCTGGTCAATATTTCTTGACAAAATACGGAATTCAGACCTTTCGAATTCGTTGTAAACTATCTCTTTCCGATCAAAATGCTCACCAATATGGCCTTTACTCGAGATTTCTGAAACCAAAGTTCCTTCGGCTATGGTGAACTTCTTGATCACTAGCAGATAATTTCCATTTTATCTCAGAATCGTAAGCAAAATGCCAAATTTCATCTTGGATGCCTGTTTATGTGATAACAAAAGTCAGGAATTCTCGCTTTTACATCGAAATTTAATGCTATTCTTGCTTAGCTTTGCAATCCATGAAAGCAGATGTTTCTTTTATCAGACCAAAGGCTTATTTTGCTCAGAATGTTATATTTGTAAGCAGACTATAATAAAAACAAGGTGTGATGCCAGAATAATATGCATTGTGTAGATCTTGCCAGATCGTACGAGATTTCGCAAATTCGCTTCTTTTGATAACTCTGTGCTACTAAAATTTATGTGTATCTGATTTTGCGAAAATTTTGCTACTCCATCGTTTCCTTGTAGTACATTTTGAACTAAAAATTTTGACATATCGTAATATATTTATATGCTGAAATAATATAATTATTATAATTGATTTATAATAAAAATAATTATTTATTTACGCAGAAATAGGAGTTGGCATCTGGCAACCCTGAGATCGTACAACAGGTGCAATCAGTTTTAGCGCTAGTCGCTGATGTTTTCGCATGTTTGACTGATAGCTTTGCTTAATCTTTTAGCGATCCGTGAGTAAGCATGTAAAGTTTATGTCTGATTATAACTGCTGAGTTAACTAAAGTGTGAGTTATAAAAAATTTCAACACCACCTTTCAAAATGCTTGACTTAAAATACCCGTGTTTGAGAATGGCTAGAAAGAATGAAAACAGACAAGACTAAAGCTTATTTCAGGCTGTGTTACTGTGAACTGAGAGCATACAAAACTGATTTAATGAAGCACAGTGCTTCTTTGTAGCATAAACAGAACTCACAACAAATCTTGCTTTAGAGTCGTACATAAATTTAATTTGAAAAAGAGAGCAGTATAAGTGAATCTGAAATGAAGCGTTTTGAATTTATTGCTTGGCATGCATCCATGCAGTATGTTGTGGCTTGAACTTATACAGAAATTTTAAATTATGGCTAATATCGTTTTGTTTGTTTTTTGTTGTTTTTGGAATGGCAACGAAACGATTATTCAGCGTCATCAACCATTTGAATGAAGTTTTTAAGAAATGCCATTAGATTCGTCATCTGAGACTTTAAGTTTACAGGGGTGAAAACACATAGCATTGGTAAAGAAAGCTGTTTTACCTGAGCAAGTAACTGATATTAATAAGTTCTCATTTTCTCTTATATTGGACGAATGTACAGAAGTTTTATGTTGTAAGCATCTATGCTTATGTTAAGTAATGAAAAAGAAAGCAAAATAGTGATACAGTTTATAACAGTTTACAGGACTTGTTGAAGTTATAGAGATAACCAGTAATGCATTGTGTGTGCATGTACTAGTTTCTTTTAGAAAAGTGGCTTAATATATATAACAGAGTGCTTTACTTTTGGGATTGATGAAACATGTAATCTACGTAAAGTGAAGCATTCACTTTTTACAGTAATGAAGGAAAATATCCCTACACTTATTATTAATTAAATGCAATTGTCACTCTTTGAATTCGGCAGTATAATGTTTTCATGGTAGGTTAATGAAGTATGTTATAATAATATTTTTTTAGCATATTTTATTTTACTTCAAGTATTAGTTGATTTTAGGTAAACTATTTTCACAGTACAGTGGTATATGATTACAGTAAATCCTTTCGAGATAATCACTTATGAAAATGACCTGTATTTAGAATAACATAAATTAAAATTAGTATGATTAGAGTAAATCCTTTCAAGACAATCACTTATGAAAATGACTTGTGTTTAGAAGAATATAAATTAAAATTAGTTGTATAAAACGATTACGTTCACAGAAAATCAAAATTATCTGGAATCATGGGTGGTTTTAAAGTGTGATAATTCTGCAACTATTGCATTCAGGTTAACTAAGGCATAAAACCTTAACCGGAAGATAAAAACATAATTCAATAATTTGTGAAGCAAAAGTGCACAATTTACAAACATATAAGAATAAAAAAAAAGCTCACGGAGCCGAGTAACAGGGTGGGTGTATATGTATATATATATATATATATATATATATATATATATATATATTTATACACTTTTGTTGCAGCCGACTGCCACTAAAAAGGGAGGTGCGCAACTACATGCTATAACAGTCCTATATGCAAAATTTCAACGTTCTACAATTATAACGTACAACATACATACATACGTACGTACGTACAGACGCCACGAAAAAAAAACTCTTCTGAATCCATTTTAAATCAGTTTTACAATGCGTTTGGGAAAAAAGAGTCCTTTATTCTGTCCTTACATACAGATGTCACGCAATAGCATCGTTAAATTGCATTCGATAGCAGTCAAAATGGATATTTTCGTTGAAATGTGGAACCCGGAATTTTTCGCTTTACAATACTTCCTTTACTTCATACAAGGAAGTAAAAATAGTGTGTACTCGAGTTGTTTGCCTTTTGTGTAAAGGTCGATTTAAATATATTTCTTTGAGCTCATGGAGCAGAGACTGTTTTACATTACTGATAGATAGACAAATTCCTTAAAAAGAATAGTAATATAAGGGAAAATATTGCAACAGAAGTATGCACTTTAATATTAATATTGATTATTTTATTGCTCTACAGATTTTGCTTTTAAATTTGTCTTTCCTTCAATTGTATAGTGATAACCAAGGCCCGGATTTTGATGACATACGCATTTTTGCGTTATTTAATTAATGGAAAATTAGCAGTATAGTTTTAAAATTTCGTCCAAACTAGCACACTTAAAGACTAAGAATTGAATTATAACTTTCGGAACAATGACGACTCGATGTGTGATGACATCAGAGGTCATGTAAACATACGTAACTATGACATTAGAAAAATCACGTGATCTCAGATATCTTGGGTGAATTTTCGCGTTTTTTGATCCCTCTCCTGCTACTAAAGTTGGAAAATTTTTGGCAACATTATATGCACGTAGTGTGTGTGCCATTAGCTGTGGAAGATTTTCGCACAGGCTCACGGAGTACGCGTTTATGGCCTCTTAAATCGACGGGGCCTCAAATTTTAGGTCTAAAAATTAAAAAAAAACTGTTTCATTTTATTTATTTATGTATTATTATTATTTGGAAAAGGAAATTTTTAAAGTTGTATTGAGTACATAGCAGAATTTGATAGCTTTTTAAAAATTTTCAACAAAACTTTAGCGGTCTAGGTGGTGGAGCGATAAGTTATTTATCGCACACAACATGTGACTAATTTATAAGTTTAATAGGTAGAGAAGTCGAGTAATGTTTAATTTCTGAAGCTCAAGAAACAGTTTATTACAACATAGTTGTAGACTCTTTTCCTGATGTAGCTTTTGCAATTAACTTGTAATTTTGGGATTTGTTGACAAAAATTGAAATATAAAAGAGATATATTTTGGTTTATTAATATCGAAAGTCACGATTCTGATAATTTAAAAAGAATAGTTCAAGAAGTTTTAAGAAATTTATCGATAGGTGTGAAATACTGAGGGGGAAAACCTACACTGATGTGGCAAGTATGGCTGGCGAATACAGCGGATTGCAAGCAAGAATAAAACACCAGATTAATACAGCAATCTATATAATTCCAACAGCCCTTACCTTAAATATGGTAAACACTAAATGGGTATCAACAGCAAGCACAGGTTTAGATATTAAAGAAGAGCTAATTAGCAAATTAGCATGTCCGATAATGAAAATCCAACGAATAAATTGGAGGCGAAAAAATTAATAGAATATTTCACTGAATATGAAGTAGCATTATTATCAGTTTTATGGAATAAGTTACTGCAATCAAGCAAATAATCTTAGGAAATCACTTTTGAATTTTATCGTTAATGGCAGGAACAACTTTGATGATAGTGAAAAAGATACCAGTTCACTAACGGAAAACCGAAACCACCGAGAGACCAGAAGTAAAAGAATACAACTGCAGTTTAAAGAAAAAAATTTGAACAAAACTTATTTTACTTCAAAAAAAATTGTGATAAACTTAAATAATGTAATTGGGATGTACTAATCTCTGTCTCAGAAAATCGGCATTTATAGTGATGTACTACTAGTGTAAAATTGTCTGTCTCTTCATAGGAGGTAGCGGTGGCCGCCTGTTATATGCCTTCACAACAAAATGGCTACCACTTCTGGCCTTAGTAATGGCCAATTGAGCCACCGCCATTGGGAAAAAAATTGTCCACCCCTTTAAATTAATATATTATTGCCAATCTATATCTATTGTTATTATTATATTACTTGATTTGCTTTAGAAATAAAAGTTTAGTATTTTTAACATTATATTATACTATTTTTTTAATATTTAATAAAATGATTGATAACTATGTTTTCGCATTTTTTATTAATAAATCATAGCTTGAAATCAATCATTTATGTATTTTTTTATTATTATTTTTATTAATAATCATGAATGTATGCTAAATTAAAAACGAATGAGTACGTATGTACACTATAGTGCACTATAGTTATAATGTATTATTTTATAGTTATAACGTCTATAACGTATGTACACTATAGTTTGTGGTAATGAAAGTATTATGAGGCTCAAAATTGAATTGCCTTTCGGTTCTCTCAAGTGCTAAATCTGCCGCTGGTTCAAGCTTAAGGACACATCCATAATGTGATAGCTTGAACATTACTTAAGTTTTCTTGTATCTGTAATGTATTTATAAACTGCAAAAGATTAGCACCGTATTTGGAAAAATTTTCGATATTCTGTAACGCTTTGATCTCTAACCAGAAGAATAACGAGAACACACTTATACTCAAATTACAGCTTTTAAAATTGAGAAAAGAAAGAACAAATAATATATATATATATGTATATTTTAAGGTAGACTTGTTTCTGTGGTTAGAATAGTATTTTTTCTTTATTAAGATAGAACTTCAGTTTTCTATAATGCTTTGATCTTTAACCAAAGGACTAAAACGAATACGCTTGAACTACAGCTTAAAAAAATGAGATGGAAGGAACTCGAGAAGGAGTTTTTCGCTGCTGTGCGTAACTGGAATACGAGCTGAGCTCGTAGATGACGACTATCAAAAAGTTAAAATTTTCGGGTGAACTCTTATAATTAAATATTTTAGAATATTTCATGAGCTAATTTTGTTAGAATAGAAACGCAATTGTTTTCGAGTGGAGAGGAGTTCAATTGAGTCTGATCTCTCTTGATGATGTTGAATCAGATTTAATCGCGCCCCTCTTCCTACATATGTTTTGTAGTTTTTGTATTTCACAGTTCTTTAATTCTTCTGACTTCTGGTTGATTATTTACATATTTATAGAGAATTTTGAAATTTTGCTGGTTTTGAATTTCATTTCTTTTGAGTCTTTGTGGCTTATTTGGGTCTAAATTTCTTCCTTTTTGACTATATATAATTATATATATATATTTAAGACAGACGTGTTTCTGTGATTAGAATAGTATTATATTGTTGCGTGCGTACAGGTTCGTAATAAATTGAATGCACAAGTCTGCTAATAGGTTAAAAAATTATTCTTATAAAACATATTTCAGAACTCTGCAATTTTCCACAGAAGTATTCCTACAAATATTCACAGTATCACACAGTATAATCAGTAGTTGCACTTCAAACTACTAAGAACGTTAAACACAAGGCAATGCAAAGCACATCTAGAGACAAAGCTAACTCGGATTTCTCAGTTCATGCGCAACAGCAATATCTAAGCAACTAATTAAACAACTGAGAGCAGATGCTCTCTCTTGGGCCTTAAATAGTTTTCAACCGAGATATTTCTAGTATTTTTTGCTTCTCAAAATGACTGGAAAGCAATACCAGGGTGGAATTACGGTTACAGTTGACATAGTGGTCAATTACATTTATTCAGTTTCAATGCAACTTACGAAGATACCCATTTGCTCAATGTTAAATGTACATGCCCCTATATTCTTAGGTTTCCGACACAGCTTTTCTTAAAATTTGTCTCGCTCTGTATCACACAGAAAAATACAACAATTTTAATTATAATTCTACTTAAATTACCTATCTAAATACAAAATTCTTAACAATATCTTTATTTAGACAGAATTATTTCTCTGTTTAAGATGATGCTTTTCCTGTATTCCCTGTTTGAGATATAGTTGTCCACAGTATTGTAAGATTTATCCTATGTTTATTAACAGTTATTTCAAGTTTTGTATCTTTCCTATCTTATTCTAATTTCAGCTTACAATTTCCTGCCAGAATGTAAATTCAGAAACGCAGTAAATGCGAACGAGAAAGACTACTATTTAAGTCGATGCTTCACCGACTTCGCGAGAGAGAGTCTGATTCCCTGACTAGCGCGCGTTTGCCTTCTGGCCACATCTCTCTTAGCTGTTACTACGCTCGGCCATATCTAGGCCCTTGCTAGGCTTCGCCGATTCAATTAATACTTAGGGGCCAACTAGTTAGATTCTGATAGCTTCGGCTATATTTATTTAAGAACTTTAGTTAATTTTAGTTCAAATTATTAGTATTTAAGTTCAAATCCGAGTGGTGGCTTTATTGTAAAGTTCCAAGCCGGAACTGATTGTAAATATACTGGATAATAAAGAATTTTAAACCCTTCTCAAGTCTCACCTGTTCTGTTCAAACTTTAGCGATTATTCGCTTGTTAGTGTTCGTGGGGTTTTAAGAAAGAACTTTAGAATTAAACAAGTAAAACCTCACAGTATGTAGCACAAAATCTCAGCTGTTTACTTAAACGTAATAATTTTTTACAGTTACTCAAAATTTTTTAAACTTATTTAATGATTCAAATCTTAAAACGCTAAATAATGCACGGAAGTTTCTTTCTACTTTAGTAGGTTTCCATTATTTTTTCCATTTTTGCAGAGCAGAATTTGGAACTATATAAACAAAATATAATAGCTTCTTAAATTAAATTCTAGAATCTTGTGTTTGACGTAACATTCCAACTTCTTAAACATTAAATAATAGGATTTTATTTTTAACCTTTTTAGTTTGCTTTAAATTTATGAAAGACTTAATAATATAAGTTATGTAAAAGTGTATTTTGTAACTTTTTAATTTTGCCCCTGAGCATTTCTTTCTCGTGAACGGGATTATGCTTCTGTTTATTTTGGAGTCAATTATTTCATTATGTGGTTCAAAATTAACTTTTTAACAAGTTGTTATGAAATATCAAATTATTAAATTCACAGTCTTATGCTGTCAATAATTCAATGGTGGTAAAGTCTCATTAAATTATGTAATTATTTAATAATATTTGACATTTGATGGGCACATTAATTACCACTGAATTATTATTGAAATTTTGTCTGTGAATACGAAACTTAACACTTTACAGAACAGGGCAAATAACTTTGTGTACTTACACATTTTTAGCAAGTATTTTGGTAGGTAAATATGTTTATTATGAATTGATTCTAAAAATAACATGACCTCTTTTCGCGCTATCATGGAACAAAGGGCATTTTGAGAAGATGATTATTTATTTCGCGATAGAGATAATATACGGATGAGTGCAAACGGAATGATTTGCCGTTAAATCATGTTTTTTTAAAGATTGATGTGATCTTGACCTTGTGAATTTTGGAAGAAAAAAAACTGTTCTTCAAGAAATTCACTTGAGAAAAATGTTTGTGAACAACTGACGTATATCTGTATATCTTTATTTTTCCTCAAACTAAGCATCATCTTTATAATCAAAATAATTTTTATTTTATTAAAGTTCTTGGGACATGGGATAGGAATTCATACTCATTGGTTGCTTTTTGAAATGAAAAAAATGTAGGATTTTCTTGAATCTGTTAATTAAAATCTTTTGCATTCAAAAATCAGATCTGCTCCTGAGGTTATGGTAAAACTTTGTGATTCCATTTTGCCACAGAAAACTTTCCGCAGTTCACTGAGCAACGAGCAACTTCGGCTTTGCTGCAAAGCATATATAGTCAATTGCCGATTTACGGGGTCATACTGGGGATGATATCCACGATTAACACAGAATCACTTATCCGAAGGCAATTAAGAAACACTGGGAAAAGGAATAACCCGCTTTATTATTAACAGAGTAATATTTATAACCTAGCTGTATTTTCAAGCAATTTAATCTGGAGAACACGTAAAAGAACGGAAAATACGTACGTAGAACACAAATCACTATCACTTCAAAACAAGAAGATACGCTGCAAATAACGGAACTATAATCATCATTGAAACGAAGAAAGTAAGTTATAAATGGTATTAAAGAAACGTTTTTTTTCAAGAGCACTCAAACAATCTCATTGAATTCAAACTCCCCTAATAAAATCGGTTAGAACATTTTTTTTTATTGTACAATATTTAGGCATTCCGAATTGCAGACTATTAAATTACATACTATTGTTAACAGAAACGCTCCCAAACATTATGACATCATTTGACATCACTTCTGTTATCTCACGCATTTTCGTTTCCTTTTCGCATTTCCCTTAGCGAGCTTGCCCACCAGCGGCCAAGCGATAAAATCGCTGAACACATGTATTTCGACTCGGGTTTTAATACTTAAATGTTTTAATACAGAGGCCACTCACTACGCTCCCACTTAATCAGGAGACGACTATGTTCCTAATTACTATTATATTAAAACATATGAAATCAGGAGCATTTATAATATGGGATAAGTATTACGACTACAAGCATACGCAACTTTTAAAGAAAATTAAGAATTGTTATAATGCTATAATTAGCAATTTGTTTTGAAATGGGTTGCATTTTTCAAACAGGAGAATAATTGCTAGATTTTATTTTAGTTGAACATACTTCACATTATGGTATTTCTAAAATCGTGAGAGCATTTGAGAAATAAAAGTGAGTCTTACCGAAATGAAATATGATATAAATAAAATATGAATTAAATTTCGTCAATTGGCCCAGTAGAACGGCAGATATAGAACTGTCCCCCTTTTTTGTGCAGAATGTAAGTAATTGCAATAGCGTCTTACGTCTCATTTACTTTTCCTGTCCTAAAAGTATTAACATGCCTATAATAAATCTTTCTAAAATACGTCATTTCAAAATTAGTGCCTGTTATAGGATGCTTAAAAAGCTCTCATAATGCGAATACTAATATTATGAAAAAAAACCCCTTTCAATCAATAATAATTTCAAAGTCTGATCTACTCATTTATTCTTATCTCGCTTACTATGCTGTTAACATGTTGTTTCTCGTTTGCTACATTTGAGGAATCAAGCATGAGAAAGATTTCTGCGGAATTTCTGCCTCAGTAACACTGCATTCTTTGTGAGACAATCTCTAACCGAAAACATCAATTAAATTATCCTGTTTTGCTGCCAAATCAGTGTCTTTTAATTAAAAAGAAATTGCTATGAAGGGACGAAGATTTCTTTGTCAAAGTGTTCCAGGACTGATTTTTTTAGTTCTCAAACTATTTTATTGATATACGGGAATAGGGTGCTATTTAGTCATCTGATATGGGTATACAAGTCTTCGAAATGACTTTGCGTAAACGTATCCAAACAGCAGGGCTACACGAAACCTATTCGTTATGTTGGCACATATAGGTTGGACATACGTAAATGAATAATGAAAGCGGAGTTGGGGTAAATTAACTTTCGCAAAAACTACCTACAGAAACGAGGAACGTCATACAGCAGTTTTATCGTGACCAAGGAAGCCAGGCCGAGAAATTGCAGCAGTTTGAAAAGCTGTGACAAATATGCTGAAAAAGTTCCAAAAGAAGGTTTCATTACTTGCTTCTGTCCAGAAACTCCAGCAGCTGAGCATATGCAGAAAGAGAGCTATTTTGATAAGAACAAGCGCCATTAATGTGTGAGTTGAATATATGATTTTTACAACAACAGTTCTGTAATATTTCTGATGACTACAAAAAGATATCCCATCAAACAAAACTCGGGTACTCAATAATATTTCGAAAAATAACTTTTAGGCTTGCTTCCAGCAGTGATAATATCATTGTGAAATCAGTGCACTTCTGGACATCGGGAGCAGGCGACAATGCCGACACGTGTCTATATGCGTTTAGATGTGCATTACGGGAATTAAGGTGTTTCGCTTTGTGCATTTCTTATAATTAAGTAATTATGGCGCATATTTTGCGAAGGAGATTATGAGTAAATGGACCACTGTTTACGTACTTGTATAGAATTATATAGATATAATTATCTAAATGTTATATGATATCCTTACGTACATAGATGTATTAAATAATGAAATTGTTATCTCTTTTATTTATAATTTACAATATTATGCGCCAAAAATACTGCTTCGTGCTTCGGAAAATATCTATAGAAATTTCTTTAATAACTGCGTCAAATAAACAGGAAGAAACTGAAATTTTATCGAAATTGACAGCTGCTCGCACAGCATAGCGAGGAGTTATAAGTAACTCAATGAGCTGAATCTCCCTTGTTGCGCGAGAAATATATAAAAAAAACACCAAAATGATTCACAGAACAAAGTTTAAAGCTGTAATTCCCGTGCAGTCAATAACGTAACACGATTATGAAGTGAATAACTGAACTGAACGACTGTTGGCTCCAGCGGAATCGATGATTAAAGAATTTCCTATAAGACTTCTGGAAACTTCACGAAAATTGCTTTTAGGGCTTTGAAACTGCATTTTCTAAACGTTTTCAGAATATAGTTATTGTGACGAGAAATTACCACATGTGACCAACTGGGAGACAATAATTTTCATCAAGGCCGATAGCAAGGTTTCTGCCCAAATCTCCGGTTCTAGAGAAGCTTTAAAATTCAAACGTCAGTTTTTTCAAAATGAAAAGATCTGGAATGTAATGAATGAAAGAAACACTTACAGAAAAATAACGCTAGATTAAACAAAAATACACAACAAAATTAATACAAAACACTACAAATATGCATAAAACTTAAATGCAGTCAAATGAACACAAATATTGATATAAACTTACAACAATATTTTCTGCTCAACATAGATTTCTTTGAAGAATCCTAATTAAAAATTCAGCTATGACCTTACTTTTATAGTTTATTTTCTCTTCTCTCCATGAAAACTACGTTTTTACACCATTCTTTGTAAGCCAAACTGCTTTCAGAAGCCGAGAAAAAGTCAAAAATTTCAAGTTTGATTCAACGAATGTTTTAAAAAATTTTTTCACGTAAAGTAGGTTCCAGATAACTGGGAAAAAACTAGCTAGTGCGTAAAACTAGTTTCTCACTTGATTTACAATTTAGGAAAATAGTTAGACTTTCTAAAGAAACCGTTGTATAATGTGAAAGGAGAATGTATTTATTTAAAAAAATTCATGTATGCCTTAGCAGGGATACTATGACTCGCTGATTTATTACCTCATTCGCCAAGGTCTCCTTTTATACTTATTTGACAATTTCAAAAGTGAGGCATAATAATTTCAGCAATTTGTTTCGAGTACCACGGGACTTCAGTACTCTAAAATCTAATACCCTTACAGAATTTACGTATATTAAGTTTTAATATTATGAGTTATGTTTCGGAATATTATGATTTATGTTTATTAAGATTTGAGGGAATTAATGAAATAATAAAAATTATATGAGGAATTTTATTACATTGTTACCGCAGTGAGTTATATTATTCATAAAGGATGACTATGACTCATTTTGCTTTATTAAGGAGTCATTTTTAATGAAGAGCCTTAGAAATATAATTCTAAAAACCTTTTTAAACCGTTTTATTTAACTTTTCGCTGAATTAGTTATCATGAAAATTTTCACATATATGTGTTTGTGACGAGAAGAGGAATGTTTTCGAAATTCGATAGCGTTGTTTATATAATGTTATTGAATTAAAAGATTTTTAATCAGTATGATATTATTAATAAGATTTCATTACACATTTTTAAATTTAAATTTGAAAAACATATTTTAAGTTAAATATTGAATGTATCTATGTAATACATCAACTTTTGTGAAGTGTAATACCGTGCCAGATCAGGAAAACACTTTTTTTCCGTTGAAGCCAGATACTTTCTGAAGAAATTTTTATATCTGTTGTTACTTATTTTTTTTTTGGCGGGGGGCTTAATTTAAGAGTATGTTTTGTATTCTCATATCATTCTTAGAAAATGCTCCATGAAGGCATCCCTCTTTTAGAAAAATAGCCTCTGTAATCATTTCTGTAGTTAAATAATCCAATCCAAGTCGTTCCTCTTATAATTAAACGAGTGAGAATACTTTATAGTTCATACTCGATATTCTGGATCCTAAACGAAGTCTTCCCATGACGTGTCAGAAGAGCATCGAATCCAGCCGAAATAAATTAGTCACTATAAAAAGGCAAGACGACATCATGTATACGAGCAATGGTCTCTAAATTGTGCGAAGGATTTCTGATAATTACCTTGCTTAATGTACGTTTAGTATCTGGTTTCCGTCTCGCGTACTTGTGAACAGACAGTTTTGTGTGCTCAGTTCTCTTGCTTACTTGTGTTAAGCAGAGCTCTTGTGTAGTTGTGGAAGATGCATTGAATCATTTACGTCCTTATGGCAGCGAGTGGAAGTGGGTTGCCGCCGCTAGAACTTTGTCGGCACTTTACTATTACTCTCTTTGTCGGCATTTACTAACGCCCTCTTTTCCATGAGTCGCCACAAGCTATTCTATTTGAAAATTTTGAAAGGATCTCTTTTATCTTCTTCGAAGGAATTCAGAACACGTTCTTCCTAGCTGTTTATTACAGATCTTTACTACTGCAGAAAACGTTGAGTTATTTCAGTCAAAGTTGATGAAGGAAACGTAAGGTAAAATATATTGTTTTTGATTTATGCAGTAATACTAGAAATTTATCTTTTCTAGCCAATGCCACAAGTTTTTCGCAGCAAAAAAGACAAGATCTTTATTTGATAATTAACACTTCAGCCAACTAACGGCGGGACTTCATCTATTCGATTTTAACTAATCAAAAACGAAGTTAGGTAGATAATACCATATTTGATTATACTGCATTAAACAGAAAGGTGTAAATCAACGAACCATTTTCCTCTTTATGTAGTTCCGGACAGAAAAGGCGATAGTTTTGAATTACTGAAACGGCTTATACTATGACGAAATCTACTCCAGTTACGGTTAGTTTTCTAAAACAATTTATTTCTTTTACTTTCTCATTATAAAATATGCATTTTCTATTTCTTTTAGATAAAAACAATAAAGTGACTATCGTTATGTTAAATTAACAAGCCTTTTTTTCTTGCATTTAGTTTCATGCAGAAAAAAGCTATAGCGTTGAATCATTGAAAACACTTCTGCTGTGATGGAATCTAGGCCAGTTACGGTTGGGTTTCTAGTACAATTTTATTTCACCTACTCTCTTACACTTTTTATAAAATACGCGTTTCCTGTTTCTTTTAAACTACATAAATATTTAATTTTTATGCTGTACTTAAGAAATTTCTTTAAAAATCAAGAAATTCTATATATATATATAATAAAAACAAAAATAAAAGTACCGATGAAGGAAAACTGAGACGTAGGAACGTAGCAATATTGTTTGGCGTAGAATGTAGATCCATATTGAAGAGGAAGAATTCTGATTGCTTAGAATCTCAAAACATAAAATTCGTAATTACTAAGAGACTTGGCAGTCAAGGCGGATTAAATTCCATTTTTACTTAAATTGATATTTGTGGCCACAATTTACTTGCTATTCTAATAGGGCCTATTTCTAGAACATACACATTTTTGAATATGATTGCGACAGGAAGAGAGCAAAGCATAATTGCGTCGAAGCAGTGCAGAAGGTGAAGCTAAAGTGCAGTTTTCCAGTACCGAAAATCGCCAAGAGGAGAGTTTTGGTTTAGGTCAGAAAGGTTTCAGTTCTCAAAATTTTGAGTTCAAGTTTCGAATAAGCTACGTCATCAGCGTTACGCAAGCCATGCGACATAGATTGATCTAAAAATGACGCAGTCCAGAAATACTATTAATATTTTTTCAGAATAAAGAGGAAATAACCAAACTAAAAATGAGGAATTAAATTATAAAGCTGATTTACGCATTTTTTACCATACATTTATATTGAGATTACTATTACTTTGCTAACATTAGTAATATATTAGTAGTACTAATATAGTATTCTTTCTCTCTTTCGCTCTCTCTCTATATATACATTATGATAATTATAATTAAAAGGGAATACTTCTATTAAAATACTCATATTTCAAAGTAATATTAAGAAAATGTGGGGTCGAGCAGATGCATTAAGCGACTAATATTCTAGGCCACTAAGAAGGACAGTTATCTATTATATTTAGATATCAGTTATTCTACGGTAAAACAAAGAGCTTTTAAAATTTTTTTATGTAATTTGTCATGTATTTCAAATTTATAGAAGAAGAATCTGGTGAGTAAAACAACTAATAGTAGTCACAATAACTATAATTATAGAAGGGAAACTTATATGAAACTGAAGGAAAGTTAAAAGGTTTCTTGGATTGTTTTAACGCTGTGTTTCTCAAAGCTGTTTTTCTTCATGCGCCTCTTTCACCATTGTTAGAAGATCACCCCCCTCTCCTTACCCAAACTCGAAAAGTATATAAACATTTACTTCAATTTAGGTTATTTTTTAACGTGCTTTTATAAACAAAACAACAAAAGTATGGGAAATATTCATAAATACCAAAACTTGAGTAAATGCAGTTTTTATATTCATAAATTAAAACCAAATACTTAACAGTTAAAAAAAACTGACCGCATTACATAGGAAATCCCCCCCTCGAGAGGGGAGTTTTTCCATGGCTGGAAATCCCTGTTTTAACAATTTACAAGAAACAACAAAAAATCTTAACAAATGTAGTATAGAGTGAAATATAGTATAGTATGTAGTATAGAGTAAAATGCAGTTTCATATCAACTTATAAGTTGATATGAAACTATTTCACTGTGTTCTTTGTGATCTCAAACAAACTGTTACAAGATCTGAATCTGTATTGGAAAAAAAAATTCTCTTTGATAATGATTCGGGATTTCAAGTGGCCTTATCTGAAATCTGTATATAACAATTCTCTGGATTTTATCTGATTTTCCGTGACCTGTTGGTGATATAAAGAGGATAACTTGAACTTTACTATTGATCTGTTATGCATATGTAACATATAATAATGTTCACTGATTAATAATTGGTAGTTAATCTTGGTGAAACACTTATATTTCAAGCTAACAGTGAGCAATGAGATAAACTTGGATTGAGCTGGAACTGGATTGAATTAGTGGTTGGTGGATGTACATAGAGCTAGTTGGTGGATGTACATAGAGAGAGTAATTTACAGACATTAAAATTATTCATAAAGAAAGTTGTGTATCAATGCTTTAAGCATGAGCAGTAGTGTTCGGTCAACACTATTAAGCTAACTAAACGGGAAACACTGTTGGAAAATAATGACCCGACGAGTGAAACTGAAGAAATTTGCTTTATAAATTTAAATTATCATAGCTGCTCTTTCAGCTGAAATTGCTTACCTTAGATGCATGCACATCAGTATTCTTAAGTGCATAAAACACGTTTGCTATAGTTTATCTTAATTATTTGTATTATATTAATTGCAGCGGATTTTTTATGCTATTGTACTTGCGTAACTTTGGGCTTATGTTCGAATCTCGAAGAAGGCTTAGATATTTAAGTGTTTAATATCCCTTTAATAAAATACTGACGAACCAAACTCCTCTGGAGAGACTTGGTCATAAGGGAAAAGGGGGCGGAGACACTTGGATCTTGGGTATTCTGCATCAAGATTCGGATGGACTCTTAAGTGCGGTGGAATTTTCATGTAAAATCATTCATGGAAGTTGAGGGAGTTTTGGTACTCCCTCACTTCTTCATTTCGTGTTCTATCCTGTCCTGTTTGTAGATTAAAGCAACAAGACATCGCTCATTTTAAGGGACAATGCGAGATTTTTGTGCAGGATATTTGTTAATATTCTCGTAGTCGGAAAACAATAGCCATGCATATTGTTAGAGATGATCCATATATTCAGGGAGTTATGTTTGTGGGATCACAATAAAGATATGTTCTAAACTCAAATAATCAGACTTTGTAGACATAAGTTTCGAGGAGTTCACGCGCTTCCCGGAAGTATAGTTTGTGAAAGACATTTTGAGTTCCTATCACAACTGCTTTCTGTATTTTAAAAATAGACATTACAATTACATCATATGCAGATTAAAACGATCATTTGGAAAAGATATGGGAAAGTGAATCCTGCCGTGAAGACTTTTGTATTTTTAGAGTAATAATTTCGTACATTCTCTTCTTTTTAAAGGGCAACTGGGTTATGAACTAGTCGACAGCATCCAGACAATAAGAGTTACCGTCCATTACACTTTTAGTTAATACGCTATTGTAAACTATTAAGCATTTCTTTAGGAAGATATAAATTTCTCTCTCAACAATTAAAGCCACGAATTTTGTAGCCTCTATTTACACTACATTAGCCACTTTGCCACAAGAGCAAGCACAGGAAAGCCTATAATTCCTAAAAATTATAATTAAGGGGAGACTTTAGATGTATTGAACCAAATTCAGATGGTGACGAGTTATCGCCGACCTTATATTAGTTCCAGCGCCATTATGAAGACAATCAGGTTTTTTGGAGAAGGAAACACGGGAAATGAACTGCCCCGTTTCTGGATTTGAACCACGGATCTTCGAATACTAGCCGTACGTGCTAGCCGCTTACATTACGAGAGCACGTAAAAAAGGAGAGAATGTGATAATTCTTTACATTCGTCCTCACTTCAAAGATGACTGACGAAAAGCACAAGACTCAGTCAACCAAGCCCAGCTAGTGATGAATTATTATACTCTCATTTAATTTCGGGTGCCATTTTAAAGTCTGTCAAAGCAATTGCTTCCTCGCCTGGATGCGAGTCACGTATCGTCCTCGTAATACGTGAATGTGATAATCGCTTATGGTAGCATACAGTGTTTTCTTATAGTAGCGTTTCACCAGAGTACCAGTGGGAATTGCGATGCTTTCTCACGTGCTGAAATTTCATGATAATCATAAGCCCTATCGTTAAATTTTACGAAGAGTTCAGCTGGTCTGTCGAAAAAAGAAAGAGGAGTTCTTGATGGAAATTCTCGAAATGATTAACTAAAATATTTTAAAATGTAACTGATTGAAGTACCAAATTGTTTTGTTATTTATGAAATAAATAATTGATGGAATAAAAATTGTTTTTTTTTAATTTGTTTTTAACTTATTTAAATAAATGTTACTGCGTTTCAAACCGAAGTTTTCGTTTTATTCCTCTCCACACTTCTACCCAAAATCGCTGAAATTATCGCATCTAGGATTCCTAAAACGCAATCAAAATAAAAACTTCGAAATTTAGGAAAAATATTTTTAAAAATTCGAATGCACGTACGTCGTGATATAGAGGGAAATGTATACCGTTAGAGTAACAGTCTTCACTGTAACAGGAAATTTCTTTTTTAGCTTGTCAAAATTTGTGTTTGTGTGCATATTGAAGTAGAAAAATAATAACATTTTATTCTAAAAACAAAATATTTACCCTAATGTGATCAATTTTGAGAAATTTACAATTGCAAGAAGTAAGGAAATCTTTTATGCAACTATAAGAATAAAATAAAGTAACAGTTTATTTCAAATATAATGCCACTGTAAGAATAAAATTACGTTTTATCCCAAGTGAAGATGACACTTTACCGATTTGTGTGTTTCATAAATTCAGAGATCATATTTGCGCGGCATGATAATGTATTACAAACACTTACAGCACATCGTGTCTTACGAGGCCTTTATTAACCCAATCACCGGTCGTAGACAAATACTTCTGGATGCAGAAATGTTTTTTAATAACGCAAATATTCCTGTTTTGGCGTTTTAAATTTTTTCAAACTTAATTTTGAAAAAATTACGAAATCTCCCAATCCATGTAATTATATTTAGAAGAAGTTTATATTCATTCAAAAAAAATAAAGCACAAATTTAAAATTAGGCAAAAGAGCAACCTTATTTTGTCATAGATTTTGATCAAAATTCTACCGATTTCTAGAGCGATCATGCACAATTTCCATCGATTCTGTTGAGGGCAATCATTCAGGAGCAAACGTTATTTAGCAGAATATTTTTGTTCCTGAAGAAGGGGTAACTGTGTCTGATACCCTTCGAAATCAATAGAATTTCATTCAAAATTTACGCCACAGTAAGGTTGTTCTTTTGCCTAATTTTAAATTTTACACTGATATGTTTCTATTCCAATATAAAACTGAAATGCTTTATTCCAATAAGAGAAAAATTGATCTAGATGCTTATTTCAAAATTTGGCATTTTGCAATCATTCTCTACTTTCCTTCAGGGCTCGGTTAAAAAAGTTTAGTTTTAAATTGGAATTATTCGAGATGACTTTTCCCCACTTTTTAATGCCATTCAGTGATATTCCTTTTGTGATTTACATGGAGTGTAACATCTTTTAATATATAATTTCGTTACATTCGGTATGCCGAAAGAATTTTCACACAAGGAATTTATAAGTTTTCTGATGTTAAAAGTACATTAATAATGTTCGCATGCAGTTATTTTCTTGCACAAGTGCACAAGATGTTGTTACTTGTAGAGTTTCCCATATTTTGCATAACAAATTTACTTTAACTTTGATAGCTTTCCTGAACTCTTCAACTTGCCCTCGCATTTTCTTACCAGGATGTAAAATTTAAATTTTAGTCAAGATGCAGATTTTAGAGTAAAGGTTGGCTCACATTTACATTTATATTCAGAATTTAAATATCTTATCCAGGCTTTAAAGCGTTGCCATGTGATAGTTAAATTCAGGCGAGGGAAGATGTAGGTTTCCCTTATTTTGCATAACAAATTTATTTTAAGTTTGATACCTTTCCTGAACTTCTCAACTTCCCCTCGCATTTTCTCACCAGGATATAAATTTAAAGTTAAGTGAAGTGACTATTTAAACGGGTGAATTTCCGAGTTGAGCGCGTTTACGCTAGCCAGCGCACTTGTACGCCTCTTGGCCATTTTGCATTATTGTCACGCGTGTTAGGTTTTTGTTGAGTCAACCTGTTAGACGTAACTTAACGTGCTAATCAGCACTATTCTATTTTAGATTTGAATTGATTTATTATTCTACATTTAAGTTCCACCACAACTAGTCGGTGTTATTGTAAAGCACAAAGTCCGCGCTTTTCTGTTCTGATTTTTACTCCCTTGTACGAAGTAAAAAGGAAGTATTGTAATCACGAAAAATTTCGGGTATCATATTTCAACAAAAATATTTATTTTGTCCGCTATGGAATGCGATTTAACGATGTTTTTGAGTGACATTCCTACGTAAGAACAGAATAAAAGACTCTTTTTTCAATATATATATATATATATATATATAACTGATTTAAAATGGTTTCTGAAGAGATTTTTTTCGTAGAGTCTGTGCGTACGTACGTACGTACTTTACATCCGCATAACTCAAAAACGAGTAGCCTCAGAACGTGAACGTCGAAATTTCGTATATAGGACTGCTATAACATGTAGATGTGCACTTCCTATTTTAGTTGCAATCGGCCGCACCAAACGTATATAAATTTATGTATATCCATTCTATTACTCAGCTCAGTATTTTTTATTCTTATATGTTGGTAAATTGAGCATTTTTTGCTTTAAAAAATATTGAACTTTGTTGTTCTTATCTTCGGATTAAGGCTTTTGTGCCTTTAGTAAATCTGCATGCAAGATTTGTAGAATTATCAACAATTTAAAAGTTGTTTAAGTGCGGCTAAGCCTAATCGTTTTCCTCAGGGCCGACATATTTATTTACATTTAAAACTTAGAAGAGTATTGGATTTGTTGCCAATCTAGAGAAACTAAGCTTCGCAACAACAAAAATAACGCCTTCTTTTATTATTGCGAATTAAATCATGCTTAATCCACTCCGGAATTTATTCGAGGAAATAAGTGTTTAAGATTTACTTCGTAATTTTTGGTATAGATAGATATTTTGAGTTTTTATGTATTTTTGCCTTGCCGAGAAGTGAGAACTGAACTAATTGAAAGAGAAATACTGAATAGTCTGCGAAAAACTGTTTCTTGTTTTTTCTTTTTTTTTTGTTTGTTTAATTTCTTTTACATATTGTTTCAGATTTATTATAGTATTTGAATTGAAGATGTAGCATCGATTAGGTAATTCTCCAGATGATATACATAATTTTTGTGCACTCTGATGAGTTATGAAATGAATGAGATGTAACGCTGTTAAGTGACGCTAGCGCCAGAGCGTCGCTGTGGTAAACAAATATAATGAATTTTAAAGAGTGCATTTATTCTACTGTAGTTTATGCGCTATCGATGAAATAGATTTATTTCAATCCAATAAGTTTACATGAAATGCAAAGTGCGTATGCTTTAATTCCGTACAAGGCAGTCATGTGATGTACACATCAGATTTTTTTGAATTAATAAAGGGTTACTTTTCGCCCTGCTTTTGTGCTGGTAATTCATTCACGCCTGTGTGAGAATTCGCCAGGTTCATTGTAGGATCTAATTTAGTTTATGTGGAATAGGAGAGTTAGATCTTACAATTTTAGCATCTTAATATAAAAGTCATGCAAACAAACTCATTGGAGGAGAAATATTTAGTATTTTCAATTTATGCAGAGAATTCCGCGAGTTACCAGTGTTAATACTGAAGCCTGCTACTGTATTCTAACGTTCTAACGTATTGTTACGTTTTTCTCTTCTTCGCACGTACGTTAAGGGTTCGCGGATTTGGAGTGATTAATGACGACACTTGATTGAAGTATCAAGACACTCTTTATTGGCCAGGCTATAACGGTGGAGACAGCTTCACGGCAAAGCACCAGAGTACAGCTCCAAAATCTGCTCAGTCGTTGTCGGAAGTTTACGCACTCTTGAGATTCTCCACGCAACAACTCGCGATGCACTCAACGATGCACTACAGTACAGCTCGCGACTCGGTTCGGTCGTTCTCGGAGCTCAACACACTCTAAGATGAAACTCGACAATGCACTAACTCGCGATACACTAAGAAACTCTCTCGATGCACTTGACGACCAGCTCGGCTACAAGACATTCGAGCGAATGTCTTGTAGCTGACAGACTATCAACTCGCTAAACGAGACACTAACTTTCGACTTCGTAGACTAGGCATTGACTCACTCTCCGCGTACCAGCAGGGTTTATTTTTGGCTTGTGTTCGAGAACATTCTGGGCTAAACCAGTAAGAATTCGTTCCAAAAGGTTCTCCATCCGTCCATGGCATGTCTCTAATTTTGTCGCCAAATATCGTCAAATAGGCTATTTCTCGCCAAACATGGCAAGCCTGCCTTCGCTTGCCATTTTCTGGCAACCCTAAAGCTGCTTTGCGGGGAAGCTGTCTTTCTGGGCCTCGACATTTTGTAACAATATAAATTCTGTAGAATTGTGTGAATAAGATCTCTTTTTTGATAAAAAGTGCGTACTAATGTTAACACTTTTCACGAGAGTGTATAGTAATGCTAGTCATTTAATCTATTAACATCACGAACATTTTAAAAACTAATGCTTAATTTTTAGTTACGTATAAATAGCAAAATTTCATTCTTTAATTTTTATTCGACCACTGAACACAATGTCAAATTTTAAAATTAAATATTTCGGCCAGTTTTTATGGTATGGGATTAAAACTATTTCTGTTTTGTTTTTGAGAATGAGTATAAAATTTTACTAAACATAGTAAAAAGCACCGAAGGGCCGTATAAAATGTTAGATTTAGCAATTTGTGCGAAACTGATTTTTTTAATTTAAATGTACCATTATATGAATATTTTTCATGTTTAAATTATTTTTGTATTTGGAAGTATGTGTATATGATAAACAGTTGCGGAAATAAAGATCACATAAGGACTTTTATTTGGTATATATCAATTTGGACGGAGATTATAAAACAGTTAAAACAGTTTCAACACATTTAAGTTTAGTTATAAATAAATGATTTTATCAAATTTAAAGTCCTGTTTCATTATTCAACGCTTAATTTTTTTCTGATCTGCTTTATATTTAAAACAGATATATAGTACAAATTCTACTAAATTTATTGTATTATATATGAAACTTACAACTCTTCAGTCAAATGTTGTGCTGAAAATACGTAGGTCTTAAGATAATTTTAGCTAGTCTTCTACAGAAACATGTATTCAATTAAATATGCTTAATAATTGTACAAAGAGTTGAATATACTTAGTAGTTGTTATAATAGTTGAATATACTTAATAGTTGTAAGAATTAGTTAGTAAACTAAACTGAACTAACGAAATCAATTATGAAAATTACGCTTACGCAAATTGTGCAACATTGCTACATTCTGCTTAAAAAACGCGAAACAGATGCATTTATTTGAAATTTATTATATTTTAGCTGAGTATCAAAACGAAAATGAGAAGCTAGAAAAAATTTCAGAATTTACAACATTCTATAGCGCCTTTTACAAGACTTCAGTTTTGTTAATTATTACTTCTTTAAGCTATTTTTATTACTACATACAGAGCCAAGTAATGCTTTTGTAAATAATTGCATTCTTTTTCTAGACAAAAAAAATATTATCATATAATTCACACATCTGTTTCAGTTTAATCTTTTATTTATTACTCTTCCAGCCTCATCTTTCAGATAAATAATTATTCCCAGCTGAGACTTTAGTGGTAATTCCTCTCTCGTTATCTAAAGTAAATTCATTTTTATACTTCTACAGGATTCATCTGCGTTTTCCTACCTAATATTTTGGCCACTATTTCTTTTCTTTTCTCCTCTTCTTTAATTTTTTTCTGTCCGTTTTTCCTTTTTTGATAAATTTTCCCTATATTCTGTTTGGCTGAACTCAAGAAGGCAAGGCCTGATTTACCCATGTTATAAAGGATGTGCTCCGAGCCTCCATTTTCAAGGGGGCTTCCAAATAATTCTGTAGCATTTAAATACGACAAATTTTAAAAATCTGTCTCCAGCTCTAGGTTTAAAAAATATAAAAATGGAAGTAGAAATAAAGTTTTAGTTTTCGCATTTTTATTTTTTTGCTAGTGTTGCAGTCTCATTGACGGCTGATATAGGTTAGTAAAACCTCGATTTGTTAATTAGCCCTAACGTGCACAGACAGTATTTTGTGAACTAATCGTAACTTACACGATTTTGTAAACTAACCCTGACTTGCACACAATTTCTGCTATTGTGTGACTGCTAGATTTGAAGCTCACGAAGCCATATGAATTATGGCTTGCTGAATGTTGTATGCGTCGTCATAAAGTTGATTATTAAAGTGATACAGAATTTCATTGCATTATTTTGGATTTATTTCTAATTTAATTATTGAAGATTTGTTGTAAAATAAAATAAAAAGATTGCTTAGATTCTTTAAGTTTCTTCTTTTTATCCTAATGTTTTGCATTGTAAAAAACGTAATATATAAAGAACTGAAAACAGGAAAACAAAAAGTCCAGAAAAATTAAAGGACGAAATATACTTCTTGTGTAAATAATTTCAACTGAAAAAGGTAAGTTATTAACTTATTTCTTGAAATACGTTGTCGTTCTCAGTGACATCTGTTAGAATGAAAATACTTAGAGAAAGAAGGGGTCTCCAATTTTGTGAAACGGACTTTGCGCTAAAGAGATGTGTTATTTACACTAAACATATACAATTATGTCCTGATAACACTGGCGAAAATAAAAAATAGAAAGCTACCAGAAATAGTCCTTGGTAAAAGTTACCACAACATCTTGCAAATTTAAATTTTTTCCCACGCCTTCACGCAGAGCGAATTCTTAGAGCGGTGCCATTTGGCAGAGTATAAGATTTTAAAATGACCTATCACTTTATTGAATTTCTGAATAATAAATACGCAAAGCGAATTTAAAAAGAATAAACACAATTCTTCATCATTTGAACTTTATTTTACTTTCTTTAAGAATGAATCTGTTTGAAACAAAGCAAGGTATATTCATTTTTTAATCTTATTGAGATTTTTTAAAAATATCTGCAGCTTTGTCGTAACTAATGGTTCTAATGTCATGCATAATTCAGTCATAAATAGTGGTCATGTAGATGGCATAAAATAATTTCAAAATTTAAAAAAATGTGATACTTTTTAATATGCTTGTAAAAATATTTGAATATTTTAATAATAAACTCTTCCTTTAGATGTTAGATTCTAATACGAAATTTTCAGATTGTAGTTTGTTGTGTAACATTTGTTTTCGTATTACTGGAGGCGACTGAGTAGATTTCAGCACTTTTTCTTTGTGTCAAAGCAGATCCCTTGGTTGGTTTATTTCATTCCTGCAAAGCACTCGAGGGCTATCTGCCTAAGGGGGGATGCCTTTGTGGAGGACTTTTAAGGAAAGCTGACTCATATACACGTTACACATGGGGAAAACGCCCATGAAGATAGCCCGTTCGCCCGGTTTCTTCAGAGTAGATCGAGAATTTAATTTAGTAAGAATACGTACTAAAAGAATGGCAACATCGCGAAGACGTAGCATCCTGATTTTTCAGATTATTCTCTATAAAGGTCATTTAAAAAAGTCTTAAATATTGTGTTATCTTTAGATATAAGCCTATGTACAATATTTAAAATGTTTAAAGTGTGAAACTTTCTTACAGTTTTTTTCCGCAGAATTCCCCATTTATTTCTCAGTAAGTCAGGGTTTCAAGTAACGTTATTTGATAAATGCTACTTTAAGCATATTGCTAACATACAGTTCTATTAATGAATTCACCACATCCCGTAAATTTGTTTTCTTCATCTTTCTATATGTAGTTAGTTAGCTCAGCAACTTCAGTTTTGTATAAAGAATGCTTAATAAGTGCTTGGGCTTCGAACTTTTGTCATTTGTGCTTATAGGCCCCATGGCACATATAAGAAAATCCGAATAGACAAAAGTTTGGAGCAACACATCATTTCGGCAACGACATTTGTCACGCGAAAATCTAGAAATGAATGATTAATATCCCCAAGACAATATCCAATCACGACATAACTTCGCCGCGCGGCATGACGTTACGCCTAGTAACAAGCTTGGTTCGAGGAGTCTCATGGCAAAGGCTGGCACTTGTTGTGCTTGCTTCGGGCGCCATTTTTAACCACATTATTCATAAAAATAGTAACATACAGATGAATGATAACATTTAATAATGATATTAAAGATGTGGAAGTGGGCTTGTGTAGATGTAACAACTTTCGGAGGGATTATTATTATTACTGCTCTCTTTAAATACCCATTACTGTTACGCCATTGCTAAATCCGTCCAATAATATGGCATCTGTTTAACATATACCAGGGGCTTCCAACTTTTTTTGCCTCATGCACCCCTTTCGCCATTGCTAAAAAGTCTTTTCCCTTCCTTCTTAAAACTCGAAAAATAATCTAGATTTATATAATTTTTGAAAGTGTTTTAGAAATTAAACAACAGAAAGTGCAAAAAATGCTGATAAATACTAAAACTTGAATAAAGCTAAATTTTTATATTCATAAACTAAAACTAAATACGTAACGGATGAATAAAAGGCTGACGTATTCTCTCCTGAAACTATGAAATTATTCTCCCCCCCCTCCCCGTTGAGAACCTCTGGTATATACTATACTGCACTGATCTTCAAATTTTGTTAACTTAGGAAACTCATAAAACTATGATTTTATTTTGTGGAACCCTTAGTCTACTCAGAGAAGTAAACGTTAAAAAAGTATTGCAATTATATTGATGTTGCATGAAATTTAAGAAAAAAATTTTAAAAAAAATATCTTTAATTCAGTATAATGTGTGTTTATAAAAATAAATCTGCCTCTTAGGTGATTTTGGTAACAATAGTAATAAGAACAAAAACTATTAGATAATTAATTAGCTTTGATGCTCACATGATATTCAGCTTTATTTTTTGAATTTTGATTTTGAATCCCTAGAGGAACTGCTTGGAACACGGGAACACAGTTTGAAGACAACTGGTGCAGGGGTTGGTAAAAAACAAGTTGTTTCAAGATTCTTTGATGGCAATTTCTCGAAATGAAAAAGCATTACAAATTCACCAGCATTACTTAATCTGTTGTCTGTGGACCAGAGGTGGTCTTCAAAGTCTGGCTTTGTAGACCTCTTAAATTTCCAAAAAAGATGAAAAACAGAATTCAAATTTACTGCGTATATAAAAAATCTCTGAGTTTAGAGTTCTACATCTATTACTTTTTCTCCTAAGACAGGCTTTATGAAATTTGTTACCGGTTACTTTTCCTATGGCCGTCCAGACGGGAAAGCGGTTAGTGACTGTGATTGCAGAACCGAAGGCCCGGTTTTGAATCCCGGAGAAGGCATGGATGTAAATTGTCTGCCCTTCATACGAGATAAAGGTGGCCACCAGTTAGATGACTCTTAAAAATGACCAACACTTCTGGCCTTAGTAGTGGCCAAAGTCTAAATTGGCTAGAGACCCCCAAATTTAAAAAGTAAAAAAAGTTTTACCTATGGGCTTTTAAACCTGGCAACAGAAAAGAAATTTAACCCTGTGACTGCAGGTACAAATATCCTAAAAACGTAAGAAAAAAATTCATATCTTTTGTTCCTGCGAAACTGATTGCAATTGGAATCCCAGTTTCTGTCGGCGCGGTAAGAAAGGTCTCCGAGTTATTTTCAGGATAAAAGGTGACGCATTATACACGAATCCTGCTGCTGAATGGTTAATGCATATGACTGTAGAGCTTTTTGCCATCGTTTCACTGCAAATTTGGCGTTTCAGTGCTCATTATCAAAGAAAACGGAATATAGTGAACTGTACGATTGTGCGTTGAAAATTATAATTCAGTTTGCTTCTAACACGTAGTTGTGTGAGAAAAGCTTTTCATCACCATTGAAATAAAAGCCTTGAGCATTTTGAGCGTCCTAGTCGATCAGTAGAGTTGCCCTCCTCGAATAAATGAAACGGATTAATAATTCAGAACGAAATACAGGGTCAGTCCAGAACGTAATGAGACTGGTTCCATAACATTCGTTTATGTAAAGATAATTTAGTTGACACTTAATATTTTTTTAAATAGCCTTCTCCTGCATTAATACACCATTTGCCAACGACTCTGCCGCCCACTGAAGCCCGCTTTGAAGCCTCCAACTGCTATGTTGTTCAGAACGCCCATTACGTTTTTATACAAGTTGTTCATATTGTCAAAACGATGACCTTTTAAGCTGGATTTTAAGCTAGAGAATAGAAGAAAATGCGGCAGATGCAGATCGGGGCTGTGGTTTGGGGCATCGTTGCGATCTTGTGTTTTGCCAGGCATTGAGTTACTTTGAAGAATGTGTGGACCAGTGCATTATCGTGGTTTGTGAGCTCCGTGCGGACTAACACGATTCGGTCCCTCAAATGTTGAAGCACTTTTTTGTAAACATTTGCCTTAACTGTCTCTCCAGTTGGCACAAACTCTTCGTACAGTATACCCTTGGTGTCAAAGAAGGCAATGAACAGGGTCTTCAGTTCTGATTTGCTCACTCTAGCCTTCTTTTGACGGAGACAGGGACGTGTGCTATTTCTCACTCTCCCTTTGTTTCGGGATCAAAAACCCACGTTTCATCACTGGTAATCACTCCAAAAATTAGGGTCACTTGTTACACACTTCAAAATTTAGTTTTACATCGAGAACTTGATGGAAGCTCAGGGCATTGTTCGTCATCGACTTTCTCTCTTCCGTCTTTGAAGGCTTTGTGCCATCTAAACACTTGAGCTTTGGACAAAGAATCTTTTTCGTTGGTTTCTTGTAACAGTTCAAGTGTCTGAGTAGCCAATTTGTTTGGATTTACACAAAACTTTATAGCGTAGCGCTGCTTAACACTCCGCTGTGTTATGAAAACCTAATGCCACTTTTAAATGCGTGTTTGCATCACGAGCGATCCATGGCTCAAAGCCAACTGATTTCCGCCAGATTCTGTAGCTGGCAGCCCCCATCACCGTACCGCCCACAAATTCCACCCTTTTGGTCGTCTGCTTACCGCGAAAAATTCAGTCTCATTTCTTTCTGGACAGACTCTGTATGCTTTTATTTATCGTTGGTGACAGTTATCTGGAGACCTAGGTAGCTGCGTATATCTCCAATGCGTGGAGCTCGCTCTGACAGAATAGAATATATGAGTCTCTTAGCTTACTTGTCCCCAACCATTTATGATTGTTTCCGGCTTGACAACTTTTTAAAAGCTTCCACGCAGCAAAGAGATTACAGTCTCCAACTCCCTTGTCTTGAGCAAACTGAGAACTGAAATTAACTTAATGCAAGTGTCGATCTCAGAATTAAGCTTACCAGCATACATCTAAATAGAGAAAAGCAGTGCAAAAATCGGCATGGTCATCCATCTCATTAATTGTGATTACCAAAATTTATTTAATTTTTACCTTATAAGATACATATTATTCAAACTCTAACATACTCAAATTATAAAAAACGAATACGAATTTTTTTCTGTTATCTTAATACCGATATAAAATTAAATGAATTTTGATTAATTTTAAAAAAATAAATGCACTAATAGTAATAAAAGTTGCTCTTGAAGGGGATAATAATAAGGTAGTCCGTAAAGCAGTATAATTCATAAAAATGGCTTTTACTTGAAAAAAAGTTTGAGAAACGCTGGATTACACGATTTGGCAATTGTCCAGCTACAATTAAATTCTTTTAAGACGAAGGTTTGTCCACACTGAGACTTTGTTCCGAAAACCACAAAATGGCATTGTTTTTGATTAATATCGAAATGCCGCTACATCTTTAGTTCGTGCCCGAGAGGAAAGGCTTACAGATACTGGGTTCGAAGTTTAGCGTATTTATTTTTTGTTGTTATGACCTATCTCACTTTTCTGACAGTAACATCGGAATAAATCCACGAATTTCACCGTGGCAAGGCGTCAAGATTGCGCCTGTCGTTGACAATGATGGAGAAGATCCCGAGGGGGCGGATCCGAGGGTCCTCTTCCCCTACTACCAACCTTTTGAGAGGACTTTTGGCTCGCTGCGTATTTAGAATGCTCCCTTGGCGCACAGACCCTATCCATTTACAAACGTACATGCCTACTGCGGGATTCGAACGTGGCTCTTCGGTACGGCAGTCAGCTTCGCTAACTACTATCCCGGTTGAGCGGCGCGCATTTAATTTCTATCATCTATTTGGTTAGCTTATTTAAACAAGTATTGAGTTGAAAGGTTCTAGTACGTTTTTATGTCTAATTTATGGCAAGTCTTAATCAATTCGGCCGACAAGTGACAAAGTAGGTAAGTCGTTGAGTACTGATATTTCGTTCTGGATTCAGTTTCCGTAGAGCAGGCTGGCTGCATGGGTTTTTATGATCCTTCCCATGTGTAACGTGAATATGGTTGGTCATTCACGTTCAGTCCTTTATGTAGTCTTCTACGAAGGCATTTTTCATGAGGCGCATAACGTTTGCGTAGTTAAGCGCGATCAATTAATAAATCAACCAAACCATTAAAAATACTTTATAAAGAACGGAAGAGAGTATAATACAGAATTATAGAATGATATTAAAAAAAGTGGCCAACAATTAAACTAAATGGATTAAATTTTGATATACCCATAACAAACTAATTTTTGCTAGTGACCAGAAATGGCCGCATTATGAGTGTTCGGGTTTGCAAGTGGTCTGCCTAAACGAAGCAATCGTTTTTCGAAACGCAGTAAATCGCGGAGCTGTCAAATGGGCGCCACTCCGACATCGCCTGTCGACTGAAAGCGGGTTGGCTTTACAGGTCTCTAATGATGGGTTTCATGATTGAAAAGAAAGGTAGTTGGTTTTGTAATTACCTTAGCATTATGCCAGAGGTACTGGCCACGCACACACCCGCTTGATTTATGCAGCGCTATTGGTATCATTGGCGCCTTAATCCCCGATGAAAAGATAACTGGCTATTTTTTTTTCATTGTTAGTACGCATTTTAATAATACCTCTCATCGCGAGAGAGAACCGAATAAATCATTGCCATCAGTCATACTAGGTTCAGAGGTCGCATTTGCTTTTTCAGGAGCTCATTTAATGGGTGGTTGCTTCGAGTAAACTAATATTTAAAGCATTTTGATAGCTCCGTTTTGATGGCTGCCAAGTGCCACCATTATTTACTGTTCGAGGTGAGGAGCTGCTATTTTAGTGACCTCGTATTTTCATCTGATTGTATTAATGATGCGAAAATCAGCATCTAGGAATATCAATTAGATTTGAATTTCGTTGTATCAAACGTGACGTTTAAACGCAGCACTTTTCCGATAGTGATTAATAACTCTAAGAAGATGATAAATAAATGCGTTTTAGCCTGTGGCGCAGCCTGAGTCTTCAGCAGTATTCTTGCTGTTTTTCATAAGAAATAAATCATATTGTAATAACAGATCATGTCTAAAGTATTACGCAACAGTATAAATCTTAAATATTATGCATACCCTTAATAGAGTCCTCATTTCATACTTTTTTTTACCCGTAAACATTTTCAGATAAAATACGTAAATTTACACGCTCTAACTTCTGGTAATACAGGACTCATTTGTTTCTTATTTACTTTAATCCATGTGCAGGCGCCGGAAGACAAAAACCATTTGTAGGGAATCTTGTTGAATTATTGTTGCTTTCAAATTACTAGGCCCCACTAGTGGCCGAAAGGTAAAAGATTGTTGAATGCTTATGCTAGTTCGTCCTAAGCACCTAAACCACGAGCTGGGTCCGCACCTAAGCCAACGAGCTGGCTCTGCACCTAAGCCAATCGTTGGTTTTCCTCATATATAACGTAAATACTAGCCAGATTGCTTTATAAAGTCCTCTGCGAAGGCATCCATCCCCTTAAGCATGTAGCCCTCGTGTAATTTGCCTTATTCAAAGAACCTAAACCGAGAGTTCCCAACCTTTTTGCAGATCCACTGCGTTCTAATTTTAAATATGTGGACCCCCCATATACGCATATGCAATATTCCTAAATGAAATATTTATTAATAAGACACTAAAAGCTAATAATCAGATTATTAAACAATTCCTAAATGAAATATTTATTTGTAGTTTATAAAAAAGATAGTAATTAAACGATTCCAATATAATAATAAATATATTTAAATATATTTTTTAATAACAACATAGGATTTATTTACGTTTAAATCTTTATTCTAGTTATGTCTTCTTTTCTGCAAAACTGCAATGCTGATGTTTGACTTTACATGGCTGTGTTATTAGTAGCTGTTGCATCCCCTGGAAGAGATAGTACAGTGAGTGTCAGCAGCCTACGCAATGTTTTAGCTTTCTGTGCACAAAGTACATTTTAGAATTTAAAAGTACAAATTTTAATCATTAAATAAGGATTAAATGGTACATTAAATACTAAAACACTTAGAGTTCTTGCGAAAGGCTTCTTTAATGTTTTTGCTCTGTTTTCCCCGTGCACATATCAATCTGGTTTCGCTTAAAAAGATCAGAGAATTGCACAAAGTTGGTATTGCGCGCCAGCTATCTACCATACGCATCTCATCATTATTTTCTTCAGCGATTTTGTTACAAACTCCTATATTCCTGCAGAAACTTTACCCCAGTTTCTTCCATTGCTGGCAGATTCCACCAGCACATATTTTAGAATTAAGTTAAGGCAAAATATATTGCGGTTTGTTTATAAAAGCTATGTAATTTGTAAAAAGAACGCATACGTAAGTGGCGATGTTGCTCAATGGAAGGATTTTTATCATAGTTTGCCACTTTGTCATCATTGTTACCATAGTTTGGCATGTTCTGAAAATTTGGCGACTTCTACCAAGCTGGGTGCTTTAATAACTAAGTACCAATGAATGTATGTACTAAAGTATGTGTAAATTAGTTATAACTATTCGTGCAGACATCAATGACATTTCTCAATTCCTTATGTATGACATGTAGCGGAGAATAAAAATAAAATAGTTGCGCGAAGCATTATTCTGTTTCCAGGATTTGTCATTGCATCAGTGCCTATACAGCTAACCACATGTTCAGTTGAACAGTTCTGAATATTTTTACTCTCGCGTGTGAGATATTTTTTTCAACTTTCCTATTTACCTTTGCTGACTTCATCACATGAAGCACTTTTTCAATATACTTTATGTATGGACTCTAACATCTGCTGTTGATTTAGCGATGTTGGCTGCCGTATCGTTAGGCCCGGTCTCGCATTCCGGAGAAAAGTGGATGTTTATAAATGCATATTGTCTATGCGGTATTGGGCCATTTAAAATACTCGTGAGCCGAAAGTCCTCTCAACAATTTTTGTGGTAGGAAACGAGGTGTGGGCGATTCTCGGATCTATCCGCACAGGGATGTTTCCCTTCAAAACTGGAACAGTACAGTAAGACAGAGCTGTACAGTAAGTGTAGTGGAATTATACTTGTAAAACCACTTGGTGAAGTTGTGTTCAGTCTCCTATCCTGGTGTTATTTACGTAAACTGAGCTTGTAGAAAGAGCTTTCTTATTTTACACGTATGTTTAAAAATACTTACAACAATAAATTGTATGCTGCTTTTTATTTAAGGCTTAACGTCTCCATATCTGAAACTGACTTCAAATTGTCAGCTAAAAAAGAGGTTCAAGGGTTACAATAATATGATTTAACTGTCGATTCAAAATTATTTTGCACAATGTTAAATGCTTTTTAAATATATTTTGTTAATAATAAGTCTTTGTCTGATTACATTTTTCTGACCTTATTAATTGCAGTATACTAATTTTATGATTCTAAAATATCACAATGGTAAGACATATTACTGGACTGGAATAAGCAAATCTCAGGCTTTAAAGGAAAGATTAAGGAGGCTCTGTAATTGAATCGATTATTGTTGAAAGGGCACATGCTTAGTTTTGCAAATCTTACACCTGGCAATAAAAACTGTGTAACATTCTCCAGAATAAAGTTACCACATATTTCGATCCCCAAACAAAAAGAGATAGTCAAAAGAACATTGTAAGCATTTTCCCACAATGTTAACTCCTATTTTAAAATTTCTGGGCAATTTTTAATCTTGTGGACATGTGCCCTTTCAACAACAAAGAGGCTAAAAGGTCATTTGGGTAGTCGTAAAAAATAATTTTATTAGCACCTTTAGTGAGGGCAAACGTTTAGAACGTAAGTTCAAAAAATGAATTTTTGAATTTTTAAAAAAAAATTTCCGAAAATTTCAAAATACGGAGCTAGCTTCTTCTTGCTGTAAGCCCTTCAATTATATTCCGGCTTTAGCATTCCTCCTAGCTGATGCTTTAAATACGCGCCTAAAAATATATATGTGCCAGCTTATTTTGTTTAACGTGTAATGTTTCTTTAAATTTTTCTCTCATCTTTAGCTTAAATTCCAAGAACACCAAGTGAATACAATATTAACAAATGTAAAGTTCATCTGCACTATGGCTTAGCAGTTTAAAAACTAACGCGTGAACAAAATTATTCTGCGTGTGCCTGAGAATATAATATTACTTAAAATATTTGAAAATCAAATAGTAAATTAGAATCTGCAGGGTCGTTATTCTAACTGAAAACTAGAGTTACAATCCTTCAGATTCTACCAGACAGGTAGTGTGTTATCGCTGCGTCTTGAACAACTCACAAAAACTACAGAAGAAGGTTAAAATAATCTTTTTATTTCATTCTCACTTTGAACATAAAAGCACAAATTGTGCTGCAGATGAAATATTTTCAGATGTGTATTTAAAGGATCGTCTAGCAGGAATATGAAAGCCAGAACATAATTTTAAAACCCAGATGGCCAAAAATAATAACAGCAAAACGCGACTGCCAGAAGCTTATAAGGTATTTCTCCCGCCTTCGTGGTGTAGTGGTCAGCACGCTCGGCGCGTATTCGAGGTCCGTGGTTCGAGTCCCGGCTAAGGCATTTCTCATTTTTCATCTCTCCTACTTCCAGAATAACCTAATGTCTCTATAAGCTTATTAAGCTAAAGATTCAAAACCCTCAGTTTAGATACACAAAAGCTATTTTCATTCTGTGAGGAGTACGGAAAAGGTAAGTTATAGTGAAGATTTAAATCATAATAACTGGTTCATTGACATAAGATACTTTATAAATCTAATAAATTGCTCTTAATTTAACCGGTCCTGCAAATGGTCAAGCGGTTAAAGACTGCTGATAGTTCGCTTCGGAGATGAAACCAGGAGAACGAGCTGACTTCATGGTTTTCGTGATCTTCTTTATGTGCAGCGGCAACACGAACTACGTTCCCTCAGAAAAATCCTTTGTGAAAGCATGCCTTCCCTTAAGCAGATAGGCTGCATGCGTTTTTCCATATTTAAATAGTTAACCAACCTCATTCATGCGTGATTTATAAACTAAGAAAACCAGAAAGACACCTAAGAATAGTGTATTGATCAGAATTCAGATCTTGACAATTCACAATTTTGCAGTTAAATGTTTATATGAAATCCTATATTTACATAAAAATATATTTTGGTTTTGAAAAAAAAAGTTTTTTGATTATAATTAGGGGCCTTTTTAAACGTAAATAAATGTTTGTATGTTTGTTTTAAGAAATTTATGATGCCATAAAGGCCACGAAATATCTCTGGGCATAAAACATCTTCAAAATAATTTTTCTTTGTTGCCTTTGTTGCGCAGAGAAAAGAAGCAAAAAATCTTATATTCTAGTAAATTTTGCTGCTGTTTAACATTTCTATAGTAGAAGACAAAATATTTTATTTATATTTTTGACATATTGTTTGACGTACTCAGAAGTATTGGATCATATAGCATGATGCATAATTTTGAAATCAGCAAAATAAATTTCGTTTCATATAAAATGAAGTTAAATAAAATAGCAGACGGTGAAGGTCTGTCTTTACTGTAATGAAAGCAAAAAAAAAAAAAAAA
>KK112252.1:407709-439752 GCA_000611955.2 Stegodyphus mimosarum | reverse complement strand
TAACCCCGCAATTTTTTTTCCATTTCAGCTTTATTATGTAGCATCATTTTCTTCCCTCTTACGCCATATACAGCAAAATTACAAAAAATTTTAAAGCAGTATAGCAGCATTTGTTCAGAATTTCCGATGCAGTGTCAAGTATTGACATACATTTTTCTGTCTTTTTCATTCTTTCTCAGTTCATCTTATCAATGTTTAGTTTTGTTAGACTGGTCGAACTTCCTGTACCGCCATTGGAGGCTTAACAAGGGCTTAGTGGAGCTATTTAATTAAAGAAACATTGAGATCAAAAACAAGGCCTAAATCAGGCCCATTAAACAGTAGAATTACCATAATATTACCTTAGATAACTTAAAATAGAATAAACAACTAAAATATGAACTTAAAATCTAGAAGCTTGTAAGATATACCATCTACACCAACAAAAGCACATTATTACATACTTTAAATAAAAATATAACACATGTTACTTGCATGCATAAAAATATGTTACTTACATATACAAAGAAATAAAATAACAGAATATCATAAACATTCTAGCTTTCCTTTAAACAGACAGGAAATTTTTAAACACAATCGATATATAAATTCATTTCATTTATAGATACATAGTTTATGAAAGTTGTCAATTTCAATTTAGTCACTGTATTTTTAGTTAGATCCTTTAGAGTATTAAATTTAGCAATATCTGGAATAAATCTTAGAACAATATTTTTCATAAAAGAGCAACTAAACAACAGATGCTCAGTATCGACATTACTCATGTCACATGGACAGGCACAATTTTTAATCGAAAACATATTATAATAAAAGGGAAAGTGTCCATGATTATTTAAAGCTTGGTTTAGATACTTGTCACTTAGGCATCTTCTCTCACTTACAGTTGAGATTAAATTATATGTGAATCTTCCTTTAGAATCTGTGTCGTTCCACTTTGCTTGCCATAGAGTCAAACTTTTTCTTTTCAATAAGGATTTCAAACTGTCAAAGGAAGTCTTTACTTCAAAATCAATAATTTGATTTTCAGTGGCAGCCTTTGCCAATCTATCTGCTAACTCGTTACCAGTGGTACCAATATGACTCTTCGTCCAAAAGAGTTTTAATATCTCTGAAAGCTCCAAGAAATATGAGCATGCCTTTTATCTGTTTAATTAGATCGTTACTTGGACAAACATCCGTAATTGAAACAATTGCGCTTTCGCTGTCACTATAGATTTTCACAGGATCAATCTCAGAATTAGAAATAAACCAATACAAGGCCTCTCGCAGGGCCACTAACTCAGCCTGATAAACAGAGGCATTGTCAGAAAGTCTATATTTCCTTTCTAAGCTTAGTTTCTCATCTGAGAACACACAAAAGGCTGCCTCCACAAGACCATTTAATTTAGATCCATCTGTAAAAACCGTGTAGCCTATCATATTGGGGAGGCCTTTATGCCAATTCAACCGTTTCAACAAAGCTGGATGAATGTCTAAACCTTTCTGAAAATCAAAATCTCTAGCTGAGAAGATTTCACTGAATTACTGGACAGTTTTATAACCAGCTTTTAATTTAAAGATAGTATATTCTTTTTCCGCTAAAATATCGATCGGAGGACATCCAGCCAAAATCTGAAGAGCTACTATGGAAACAGTTCTAAAACACTTAGTAATCCTCAATAAAGTGATTCTTTGAATTTGCGAAATTTTGTTACGCATTCGGACCGTTCCAGTCCACCATGCGCCACATGCGTATAAGATATTTCTCTCAATAGCTCTTTTATATAAACTCTTAAGAACTTTACCTTGGAGATTCATTTTACTAAGTCTATTAAGAATATGGGTGCATTCGATCTTTATTTGATCTAGGTGAGGTATAAAAGTGAGCTTTTCATCGATTGTAATGCCGAAAAATTTGATTGACTTAGAAACTCTAATTGGTTGTCCATACAGTTTGCACCTAGGATGTATTGATCTAGTATTAGTTTTGGCAATACCCAAAAGAAAGCTCTTCTTTGGATCAAATTTGAGTTTAACATGGAGAGACCACTTCTCCAATTCTTGAGTGGAGAAACTTAAAGCTTTATCAATAGTATGGCGACCACTTTTCGTGGCCAGTAAAACAAAATCGTCAGCATAAGCTTGTATACTAACATTTTGTGGTAAGGTTATGTTTAAAGTTATATTAGCAATAATATTCCACAATACAGGACTATATATTTAGCCTTGACAACCCCTTTGGTAATTTCTGTGATGGCACTTATTACCATCATATAAGGAGACTTTTCTTTCATTCAGAAAATCACATATTAATAAAAGGATATTTCTTGGACATTTCATATTTTTTAATTACTTTAATAAAATTGGCCACCAAACATTGTTGAAAGCGCTCTTTACATCTAAGGATAAAATTGCAGTATGTTTACTATTCCTTCTATTTAGAAGGATGTCAGAAATTAAATTACCTATAGCCTGGGTAGTACTTTTACCCGGCATAAAACCAAACTGATTTTTATTTAAAAGATTATTTGATAATAAATAATATTGTAACCGTTGTGTCATGAGTTTTTCCAGCACCTTGCCCCAGGAAGGCAGTAAGAAAATGGGGCGAAAAGAGGAAGGATCTTCTTTATCCTTTCTTTCTTTGTTGAACAAAACCAAATCAGCCTCTTTCCAACATTCAGGGAAAGTCCCCCAAAGACATTCCTTCAGAATAGCTACAAAGAACTTTTTATTACATTCAAAGATTTCTAAAATAATATCCATTGTCAGGCCATCTTTACCAGGAGCTTTTCCTTTATTTAACTTTTTGAGAGTAAATTCCACTTCATCCAAATTAAAATCATAATCATTTACGGTCTCTGGAGGTATCCTACAATCTGATCTAACTTGATAATGACATGATAGGCCACCATAAGTAATATCACATGGAAAGTGATATTGTAGGAGGTAATTTACTGTCTCATCTATATTCTTAGTATAAGACCCATCTTGGTATTTCAAAGAGGCAATTTGTAAAGTTGGTTTATATTTATTAATAGCAATATAGTAAGGAACGCCAAAAGTTGATGAATATTCAAAGTGTCACATAGTTGTTCCCAAGCACAATTTTTACTAATGTTGATTTCTCCTTTATATTCAGCTAATTTCTTCTTATAGTGTATTTTTAACAAATTTTTCTCTATACGATTGTAACATCTCTGAAATTTTTTTCGATACAGTCGAGCTTGACTTCTTAAAACAGCCAGTTTTTCGGACCACCAATGCACCTGTTTACCCAGAGCGTTGCTCTGTTTAAATTTATTCATCCTCTTATTTTTTACAGATATCCACTATTGATTTAGTAAGATCTTTAATATAAATATTTAAATCAGACGTATTTTCTAAAGTTTCTTCGGAAACTTGATTTATAACTTATTTATTAAACTTGATTTCAGTTCTGCACGAAATTTTAGCCAATTCAAATCCCTAATATAGAAAGGTTCAAATTTCTTCTCTCTAAGTAAGTTGTTTAAAAGTCCAATCTCAATGTAGCGATGATTGCTACATGATATATCCATAGAAACAGACCAATTCAGGACAAGAGAAGATCTTACAATGGTAAGATCTATCCATCTTTCACCTCTGGAACCGGAAAACGTAGCCGGGCTATCAGGACTATTAAGAACATTCAAATTGTTTGTCGAGTAGAATTCAATTATAGCATCACCTTTTGGATCTATTGAATGATCATAAGGACTCCATAGGGGACTCTTAGCATTGAAATCTCCGCAAATAATTATTTCCGAGTCTTCATGCGAATCAATAATACTATTAATACACTCGTTACGGAGAGACGGGGACGCCCTAACTTTACCATTGTGGTTATACGGGCATGGTCCCACGCCCTCCTCCTGGTTTTTCATATCAGCTCCACCACAGCCAAGGGAGCGGACAAGCCAGTACCAGTACGGTCCCTGTCGAGCCTGATCCCATCCTAGGTACAATACCCGGGTTCTAGTCCTGTGAAGAATAAGGTACAATAGTACCTGATATTTTACCCCCGTGGTTGAGACTGTCTAAGTACAGATCCTAGCCAGTACTTCCCAGGAATTCTCCTGAGTCAACCCCCGGGGGGAAATACTATTAATACTAATACAATATGAATAGTCGTTCAAGGCATCGTTAGGGGGGCAATACACTGAAACAAAATCTATATTTCTATTATTAATGATCATTTTGATGGCCACTATATTCGAGGAAGCATACAAAAGCATTGCTGGAGAGCTGTCAAACAGAACGATTGTCGCTCGTGGATAATTTTTGTCACAAAAAGTTCGAAATTTCATCCGGATTCCCCGAACTTTATTATCCACTACATAAGGTTCTTGGATCAAGGCTATTTTATAGCCTCTTTCAATAGCTTTAATATGTAATTGATTTACAGCAGCTTTGGCGTGATGTAAATTTATTTGAACCATTTTAAAATATTCGTCTCTTATACTAGCCATAATTAGTACGACTGATTAAAAGATCTATTTGTCGTCTATGATGACAATTTTTATCTAAGCTAGAGTGATCAACGCTAAGCTTCAATTTATACTTTTCATTTGCCTGTTTGCAATTAATACATTTTGGAGTAGCTTTACATTCCCAATGTCTACGCCCAACTTCACTACATTTAGCACATATTTGCGGTCCTAGGCATTTTGTTTGTAAGTGCCCATAATTTGAACATTTAAAACATTGAGTTACTTTCAAAAAGTCTTTAATTCTGAGACGAGACCATCTTATGTTAAGTTTTCCTGCTTTTATAAGTTCTCTATATTTCTTAGCATCTACACTGGCCACCCAATGTACTTTGTTATTTCTACCTTTTATCGAAAATTTTAAGTCAAAACGACCATTTTCAAAGATCATATTTTGGTCTCTAATCATAATCTTAAGATCATCTCGAGAAAGATCAGAATCTACATCATAAATAATAATTTTTGGATCTTTCTTAACTGGACGTTGAATTACCATATCGTTTCTAAGGTAAGTTTAGTTAGTTTTGTTAGTAAGATGGCTTGCAAAAATTATTTTTGTCTTTTTATAATTAGCTTTTTGAGTGTTAACGTTTTTATTAAATATCCCATTCTTCGCACTGAAGCCACATAAAATTCAATTCAACAACAAGATCACAAAGTATTTAAAAACACCATAGCTTTAGAATTTCTGACAGACAATCTTGTGCGCTGGAGATAAAAATGTTTTATTCCATACAATGTTGCCACTGCTCGCTTTAAAATCGTTACGTTTGTTAATCAAAAATTCATTCATAAAAAGTTTTACGAATATGAAATCGATAATAAAACAATTCGAAATTCGAGCTGCCAGGCGCGCAAGTTCGGGTGGAGGACTACGTTTTGAAATTTGATAGCTCTAGGTAGCGTCGTTTTTTACAATGTGAGAAACATACATACTTTTATGCAGATTCTTCATTATATAATTTCCTTAAAAATAAAACAGAGCGATAATATTTGGTGGCAACAATCTGAAAAGTGATACAGCCTTTTATATAGATTCAAGACAAAATCCCCTTTTGAGATCAATAGCCCATTTGGGCTAATAATTAGCAGTTTTGATTTTAATTTTAATTTAATTAAATTAACTTTTAATTAATATTTTAATTACTAATTAGAAAATAATCCATAATTTTATTTTTAATTTAAATAATCTATCAGCAATTTTAATTTTTAATTAATTTAATTTTTGTGTTATCCACAGTTTACACAGTTAGGTGCTTTGCCATGTGCTGGAAATTCAATTAAATAGATTTTTTGAGTATTTCCAGTGACACTTCATTATTGTGAATACTCGTTTAGGAAAGCTACTGCAAGCAAATCTAAAAATTGTACTGTTCTTAGGCACTAGTTTTTATATATTTACTAGAGAATGGTTTTGCATGATCCGAAATACATTTCAAAGAAATCCGAAAGAAAGTTTAGACAGAATTAGCGGATATCAAAAATTATAGTTTTAGTAATTTTGTCTTCGTTCTCAGTGTTCAAAATACTTAATAAACTTTATGAAAAAAAGACATTTATTTCTATTTCATGCGTATGGGTGCGCGTGTGTCTGTGTGTAATAACATTATGTAACTAGTCTTATTCCATATTATATTTTTATGTGGCATGAAGATTTCTTCTTTTATTTATTTACATGTCCCATCAGGATCTTAGAACCAAAATAATGTTAAATGTTTTTCGGAGATATACTTTTAAATCATCTGCCTCTAACTAACTTATCGCTGTAAGAATATGCGTGTGTTTTAAAGGTCAATAAAGAATGAGAATGACTGTTTTCAAGAACTATTTTTATTGAGGTCTTTGCCAAAAGGATCCTTTTCGTATTAACTTTGCTAAATACAATGCACGTCTATGTTTCTTCAAACTTCAAATATGATGCTGCAGTAGGCCATGTTGTATGATATCCTCCCCGCACGTATCAGGAAGATCGAAGAATCTGAGAAGTAAAAAAAAAAAAAAAAAAAAAAAAATAGCATTGAACGAAATCTGATGGGCTGTATGGTGAATGAGAATTTCCATTGCTTATTATTATTTCTCGGCCAAACAGAGTTTGGTAAGTCACGGGCATTACCCTGTCAAGACACTAATGTGAAGAGTGCAGATCCTGACGTTACCAGTTTCATAGTTTCATCAAAATTGGCAGATTATACCGTGCTGTAATTGTTCACTTTGGAAGATTCTGTCGTTGGTTGAAGAAAACAACTATTATAACCTCGTCAGTGTGATTTTTTGAATGACTCTGATATCCAGGAACCATACGCTGCGTTGTCACCATATGCCACCTGGATCATTTGAGATGTTCTGTTTGTCATTTTACTCAGCCAACAGCAGAGTTTTGTAGTTACTTATTATTAGTAGCAATCATTTTAGTTGAAGGGCTTATGCTTTGCTTTTATTACTGCCATTTGCGTAGAAATTGTGATGTCGTGGTACTTTACAGAAGATTATTGTGGTAAGCACGTAAGATTAAATCTGATTAACTAGTAAACTCTATTTTGTTTAGCATTCTAGTACTTCCAAAGACTTCTGGTCATAACACATAACTAAAACTATAGAACTCTTAAGATCACAGATAAAAAGTAAAACTAAATTAAAAGTTCATTAACACTAATTCATGTTGAAGGTACAACTATAATTTAGAAATAAAAGTGCTTAAATATGTACAACATAACAAATACTAGCTTCAATGTTTAAACTACACAAGCCCAGCTACCAACGACGTTTAGGCCTGTTCTCATTAAATCCATCAAAACCTTATCGCCTAACAAGTGAAATGTTTTCGAAACTAACTTCTTGCTTATACTTTGCTAGATATGTCTTCTTGAATTATATATTCATTCGATATTTAAACTCCAACTGATTTACATTTTGGGAAAGGCAGCTTCAGTGAAGTATGCCTCGTCTGTGAAAAAGACGGAAGCCGAAGAAAGGGGTCCTTCACACACTGCTTATGATATGGGTGTAATTATTTCGAGTTCAGGATCGTCCAGACGATAGTTTTAGGCACACCGAAACGAGTGGCACCTGGAGTATTTTCTGCATGGACGAAGCACTATATCATCGATTTCACGTAACCATGTCATTCGTTCCCGATTTATGGCATGTCTTTCGCAGGAACTCTTTTCACGTAATCCATATAGTAGCAACAATTAGTGTGCGTAATGCAAAATTAAAGAATAAATAAATGAAAAACATGTTTAAAATTTATATCACTTCGAAATAAATGATATGCAGAAATTAAAAACAGAAGCATAGAGGCAAACTGCAAGAAATAGAAGAGAAAAATATGCCAAAACCAAAAATGAAAATGAAATTTAGATCTTTTGTTGCATTGTCATCAGGGGGCTGGTGTAACAAAAAACGTAAAGAAATAAAACAGCCTGCTTCTGAACCTCCAAAGTCAAAAATTAAAATTTTAAATTTAAAAATATCGTAAAGAAACATAGTAATCTGCGTCTTTCTCAGTCTACAAGCTAAAGTAAGCAGTGTCAAAAATGCAAAATTTTAGCAAATGGGCCATAGATGTAATGTTACAGAAATACTGATAGCGTAGACATTGATCCATAATGAAGAGAAACTTGGCAGCCGAGGCAGATTAAATATCCACCTTTTATTTCAATTCAAATATGTGGCCAAAATAACACTGCGCTCTAAATTCGGGCCTGTTTAAAAACATTTACATTTCTGATAGCTTTGCGGTAAAAATAGAGCAGCCAACCAGTTCAGCTAGGCCTAGGTGCAGAAACCAAGTGCTTGGTTTTCCAATATGGAGGCTTATGAAGAGGAGTTTTCGTTTTAGTTCCAAATCAGTTATGTAACATCGTCGTTATGTAAAACATATTTATATAAAATACTTTTACATAACGGTAATGTAAAAGTCATATGATTTCATTAATATAAAAATGATGCAGTTCAGAAAAAGTTATTACTATTTTTAGAATAGAGAGAAGAAATACCGAAATTAGAATGAGGAATTAAGGAGCTGTTGCAAAATGAAAATCTGTAATTAGTTTTCATATTTTTTATCTTTCTGTAATTTGTTTTCATATTTTTTATCTTATATATTCCCCACCCTTCAAAGAGATAATGGCTTGGCGACAGAAAAGCCTTTTTAAGAGTTAAAGCATGAAAGTAATAACAAACAAAGTGAAATCTAATTTGTAAAATGAAGGTGTGACCAAAATAATTATCTGAATAGCTGAAAAATATAAACTTTGATAATGTTTTAGAGTACTATTAAAATTCTCAGTCTTTTTTATAATATTTTTAAAAAATCCATATAACAGTCCACATAATCACATTTGTTTAGGGAAAGCTTTTCAGAGCTTTTCACATAATATCGCAAATATAAAAATATTATATACCCATTTACTTATCATGCATAATCCAATAAAAAATTCAAAATTTCATAATATAACTAATTTTCATTACTATAACTTCAATTTTAACATCATTGATAAAAGTATCATTGAAATTATGGTCTTTACTGCTATTATTTCATTTCTAATTTTCTTATTTTACACAAACTGGAAGACCCTATGGCTTCTTCAAGTACAAAAGTTTTCCATTTATTGGACATATCCACTTGAACTAATTGATGCATTAAATTTCATCAGTGGTTAAGGGATGCTCGGCGGTTGATTGAAAAGACCTCCGTTCCTTAATTGGCCTTCCTTTTCGAACTGTACAGAAACATTCCAAAAGGTAAAAACAATTCCATATTAAAAAAATTGCTTTTTTCAAAGAGCTGAAAAGTTTATATTGTATGAGGAGGGTGAAAGGAAAAATTATACAGAAGAAAAATAGGCCTCTGTTTTGAACCAGTTCTCCTTTAATATACTTTGTTTACATACAATTATTTATCAGTTATACGTTATGCAATTATTAATTAGTGACATTCATTTACTGTAATTCAAATTAATGTAACTTTTTAATTACATTAGTTACATAAACTATCAAGATTATTTAATTTCTGAATTTTTTATATTTCTATATTCCTTATTACAATATTTACTACCAAAATATTAATTATTTTCTACATTATATGCAAAACCCAATTTTGTATCATTTTCTATGTACACGCATTCAGAATTATTTGATTCATGTTTTAGATTTAGCTCGATCCTAAAATAATTATAAAATGCTTTAAATTCGAATTTTTAAACAATAATCTCATTCTCAAAATAATTTTAAAATTCTTAATATTAAATCAAACTTTGGCAATAACTTTTTTGATTTTTAATTTTATTTTGGCTACGTCCCCGGAAATCTGTAATGCGTCACTTACATCTGCAATGATCCGCAATGCTGTAAAACTCTTGTACAATCACCATTTAAAACTGAAACAAAAGAGCTGAATTTATAAATACCCAAATTAAAATGAGAAATTAAGGGGATATCGCAAAATTAAAATTGATAGTTTGCTTTCATATTTTACTCTCTCTGTCTGTCTCTCTCTCTCTCACACACACACACACACAACACATATATATATGCATGTGTATGTGCGTGTGTGTAATGTTGTCTTAGACTTAGTAATGATGTAGAAATATTTATGGCGTTGTTGATTTCCATAATGAAGAGCAAACTTAAAAACTGGAGCAGATGAAATATTCATCTTTGTTTCAATAATATTTTAACATTTTGCGATCACAAACTAGCGCACAAATCGTGCCTATCCAATAACACTTAAATTTTTGATATTGCTGTGATAGGATGAATGCAGCGGAGCAGTGTCTTAACAAGAACAAGGGTAGAAGCAAAGTCCGTAGTTATCCAATATGGAAGTTCTCTAACAGAAAGGTTCTGGTTCTCGAAATTTTGAGTTCGGAATTAGCACGTCATGATGGTTATGTAAGTTATGAAGAAGTTGTATGATATTAAATAATCTAAAATTGAAGCAGCTCAGAAAAATTATTACTACTTTTGGGATTGAGAGGGGGAATTCCCAAATAAAAATTAGGAACTAAGGGGGCTATTGATAATTTTTAAGTTATAATTTTGATGTACGTATTTTTATCTTATATTATAATTTAAATAAAAGAAGAAAATAAATCGATTATTTCATATATATCATGGAATGTAACATACATTGCTGATACTTAGATTCATTATAAAGTATCATTATAAGAACATAGAAAAGGGGAAAAAATTAACGCCTTATAAATAACGAAAAATCTGATAATTTATATAATTAATATAAAATTACAAATAACGAATTGATATAAAATCTTGTTTATAGTAATAAAATAACGTAAATAATGTTAAGAATTTCGTAGAGAGAGATAATTTTAGTGAAATTATATGTGAAATTGTCGTATTTATCTGTATAATATAATATGAAAAATTTGGGAGAAAAGATATTTTTCTGGAAAAAAAAGAATACCGTACAATAATTTCAAATTTGTATACCGTAGGCACAAACTTCTCTGAATATCGAGCAGATGAAATAAAAGCTCTTATTTATATTTATATATAACTACATTTATATACATACATATCTTTATACATTTAAATGAATTATACAAAAATACGAAGTTCTGGTTAATTTACTTTGTAAGATTCTTTTCTTAAAAATCTGTATCATTATAGTAAAAATGTAATGACACGGATTTTCAAGGTTTTCGCTGTGTAAAACAATATAAACATGGAATTATGGTTCTTGGAAAATTTAGTTGTACCTCTCGAAATTTCTCAGAAAATTTAGAGAGCTATAAGCTTTCAAGAATCCCATTTAAGTCCTAAAATGCGGCTCTTACTGTGATAACGTTTGGCGTCCCTTAATCTATAATATTTGGCGAGGTAGCAAAGCAACTTAAAATGATGTCAGTAACTTATAACGGCTATAATGCAACTTATATGATGATAATGTAGCTTATAATTATTATAATGCAACATAAATCAAATTGCATGCAGGCAGCATGCACGATCAGAAAGAATCCAATAGGCCAGAACAATTTTTTAACAAACTTTAAAAAGTGTTTTAACAGATTAAAAACAAATTAAAGTATAAAATTCACCTACTAAATAAATATATATCAAAACATACTTAAACAAGAATAATATCGCAAAGAAAAAATATAAAATTTATATTTATTTTCTATCTGAAGTCTAAAGATTGATAACTGCAAAAAATTCTTTTGATAATACTCTGGAATTCAGACATAAAGCTAATTAAACTTTGGGCTAATATTTATTTCATACGATTCCAATGTATTGAATTAATCACCAAATAACTTTATTTTAACCTGAACTTGAAACATCAGAACCGCTACCAGCTGTCGGCTGGCAAACTAAATTTACTGACTGCACTAAATTGAAAATTTCTCCTAGCGTAGTTCAGTCACGTGACCTCGCATACAGGCAGAGTGCCAAAAATAAATCTCCAATCTATTCATTATATCATTTTTCCTTCAATAGCATTCGCGCACATAAATCTCAGTCCATATCGTTACGTCTATAAAACTATGCGCATCGTATTTGCAACAAATGCTTATTGAAATATTCGCGGGCTGCATTAAATTGCTTCGAGGGCAGCGAGTTTCAGATCACTGACTTAAATGATTATAATGCAGTTTATAATGATTAAACTTTATTGATTAAAACTTACAACTTAATGATTATAGTTAAGGAAATCGTGAGATAAATAGTCATTAGATAAGTATATTAAAATTAGGGAAAATCAATTTTAAATTCATATAATAACTTACATTTTGAATGATAAAGGCTGCGTCAGATTGTCTTGGAATTCATATGTTTTTTTTATTAAAAAAAGACACAAATTTTGTATAAAATGAAGCCCAAATTCCATTGATTCTTTTACAAGTATTAGAATGGAATTTTGAAAAATTGTTTAACAGTTCTGTTGCTAAAATATATGAAAAATCACTGAGAATTTGCTTATGTAAGTCGCCTGCAGTAATTGAGGAGGAGATAATGAGAAGTATTGGTAGTGCTTAGTTGTTTTAACACGCTAATCAGTAAGCTTATTTTGCTTCGTCTGACGCCTGTCCTGAAGACCCTCGTGGCATTTAGCATATGAAAAAGTTACAAAAGAACAAAAGAAGTGTCGTTAAAATTCAGTAAAATATCCTTTGGAATATACTGTCCTTCCTTTTAAAATTCGTGAACCGTATCAAGGAAAATTATTAGCAGAGCATCGTTTTTCGTCCATTATCTGCTGATCGTATTTTACAAAGAGAGTTTGCTGAAAAAATTTTATTTTTTGGAATTCTTAAAGCGAAGATAAAATTCTTAAAGCGAAGTTAGAATTCTTAATAGTCGCAGTCGTATTCGTTTTCGTGAGAAAGATTTCCTTGAAGAAAGGAAATGATTGCAAGAATTTTCAAGGAAGTATAGCAGATTGCTTTGTAATGTATTTGGTTTCACAGTCACATTTAGCATAAATCAGTAACTTTTTGAAAATTTCTGATAAGAAAACAAGTGTTTCTCTTGATAAGAATATATGTTACCAAAACGGTATATCAAAATAAACATTAAAATAGTTATCGCAATGTTACGTTTTTAAACTATTGCACAAATTTAAAAGAAGTTTATGTCTTGAAAGCAAGATATGAAAATTTTGTTTTCTGTAAGAAAAAGATCTAATAGAACCAAGGCTCGATGTGCAATATTGGAGACCTCTTATGCAGGCTTCTCCTGCATGAATTCTTTTCAGCGAAGTAGATATCATTCATGCGAATGATATAAAGTATTTCATAATACCTAATAATTTACTATTTTCTCATTTGAAATTATTTAAACAGAAAATTGCATTTCATATTTCTGTATGTTTGTTTTCATGATTTCTTGTAAAGCGGAATTATTATTTGAGTAATTTTGACAGCCAGAACCAAGGCATATTTAAGTACAGGGTGATCGTAATTCAACATGACATATTTAAAGCACTCTGTAGTTTTAAGTAAAACAGTAGTAAGTAATTGTAAGTAAAACGGATTGATTGAAAATTTGTTGATAAACAAGTCAAAGGACGCACTAAAAGATTCCGAAAAAAAAATTCAAAAAAACGTTTCGCTAGTAGCACATTACATCGAAATACAACCAAGCTATACATTCCAAAACAAGCGTCGTTTATTTGTTACAGACTATTTAGCAATGTAAAGCATATTGTTCAGTGTGTGCCCCTTCATTAAAGTGTGAAATGTGCAGACAATGAACAGGGTGTTCAGCATCTGATCGCCTGTGATCTTTTGCACATGCAACGTTATATAGTCCTTCACGTCGTAATACGGCAATTAAATTAGAGAACTAAGATAAAAATGATGTATTTAAATTATTTAGCTATTTAATAACGAAGTACATGACTATGTCTACGATAAGCAAAAGACACTAATATTCGTGCAAACTCACGAGCTCCAAATTTGATGGTCACACAATAACAGAAATTGCCTACGCTTGTTAGCCATTGTTCACAAATCGATATTTTGCTAAATGATATCACTCAGAGTGCTACATTGTCTACTATTTGGAAAGAAAAAATTTAAATTTTGTTCCGGTTTTTTAATTTTATGTTTATAAAATCTAGAATTGAAAGCTTATTGAAAATTTTACATATTTTAAATATTAAGGAACGATTTGAAAAGTTTATCCATCTTGCCGATGTATAAATCAGTCCGTGGATAGAGTGCTTATATATTTGAATAATTATGAAAACTAAGGTATGTCAAGTGTTTAAGAATATTAAATACCAGCACATTTTTCCGGCGATCCACATGCGATCATAAGAACCCTGTTCACGCTCAGGTGGAGATGTACGTTATTCAAAATTTGATGGCTCTAGGTAACATTGTTTTATCACAATGCGAGAAACATGCATATATTTTTGCAGATACTTCATTATTTAATTTCTTTAAATATGATACAGGGTGATAATATTTGGTGGCAATAATTTCAAAAGCGATTCGCCGTTTATAGTGAATCGACGCAAAATGCCAAGATGAAATTTATAGACCTGAGCTAACGCTCCTTTGGACTAATAACAATTGAATTTGTTTCAGATATCTTATTGGACCGAAAAATATGTGAATCTGTTCACGATTTTACCACAATGCCTTACTTTTTTGACCAAGCGTTTGTCTTGGAAACTACAGGCTCCTCAAAACTATTATGAAAAAGAGGTATTTTCGTTTTTATATACAAAAACGCTCTTGGTACTTTATGCCTGGATTCTTTTTCTTTCGCATATATTGCCTTAATTACTCAGACATATTTCAAGATGCATGTCGAGGCACTTACTTAAAGGTGTTAAACATATTCTAGTAAGTAAGCATACGATGTGGTCAACTAGAGAAGAGAATAGATATCAAGATTTCATGAAATACAAGATTCATTCATTAAGTGCATTTCAGTATACAGTAAAAGTTCGGGACTTAATTCAACCAATTTCAAAACTACAAAATTTAGTAACTCTATAAATACGTTTAATGATAGAAAACATATTAGAAGATATGCTACAGAATATGCCAATATAATATTCTTAATTGAAGTTATATTTTAGAATCTACTGCATAAAGTTATATTTTAAAATCTACTGCATAATCTACTGTGTTGCTACTGCATAAAGACATTTCAGAGTTTGAATATCCACCTTCTTGTCAAGATACCATGGATGAAGCATGACGATTTTATACTTTGTAAATTCCACGTATGTACGTAATGTTTATGCAGGCCTCCACTAGTTAGTTGAACTTTCTTCTTCATCATTCTGCATTTCTTTCGACACTAGCAAGATTTCCCATAACTGGTTTATCTTCAGCTTCCCTAATCTATTCAGATAATTTCATCTTAAGAGATTGTGAATAGATACTTGTTTGAGAATTCTAGATCCAAATCAGCAGTTTAGAGTGATTAACTACTAGACCAAGGTTTTACAAACTCTATATATGTTACTAACGGTACGATATAATATTTGTGGTATGTTAGGGTAGGTTGCATCATTTTTGGTGGTACAATATTTGCACAAACGATTTAACAGAATTGTCAAAAGGAATGTTATAATGGAGACCCTTTGATGCATATATTTGATGGTATGTATATATTTAAATCTTATTTATATGGTAAAGCTTTAACAAGCGTATGAGAACCTCTGCATTGGACTATCAATATTTTTATTTTCTTCAAAAACATTTACTATACAACATACAGATCCTGGCCCGAAGAAAATGCCGAATCCTTCCAAACTGCAGCCGAAGGATGCGCTCGTATTTTTGTTAAATAGATAGCACCGTGTCGAATATATGCATGCCAAATACTAGTATACCCCTTATATGTCAAATAATAATATTTGCTGCCTTTTATGAGCTTATATTAGACTGAGAATCTGCCAAATGGAATAAAACTGAATGTGCTACGTAATGCAAATTTAATTAAATGAAGATTCGTAAAGATTTCTAAACTAAATTTGCTAATTATAATATAATTAAGTGATAGCAAAAGTTTGCAATTTATAAATCACAAACTTCACTAAATTTATTAACTTTTTTACAACGTCTACATTCTGGGCTCTTGATAACTATTTTTAAAAACATGTAAATATATTTTCCAGCAAACGTTTTCTGCGTGATCATACGTTAGAAAAGGAAAGTAAAAGCAATACTTTTAGGGAAACGTCTTGAATATAAACTTTGTAGTCGCTACCGCACCTGTAGTACATAAGGATACATAAGTATTTAAAAGTATCTCAGTATAGTTATGTTCATATTTCCTAATAAATAACTTTTAGATTGAAACTAACTTTAGATTGAAGCGTAATTTTACTTGAGAAATAATTATATGTTGTAAAGTTAATTTTAGTTAACAAGTTATTTTTATATTAATTCTTTCCTGTGACTCCTATTTCTTCCGCCAACTTTTACCTGAATTCAGATTAAATAGTAAGCGAATATGTCATTTACAGACACAGAAATTTGTGAACAGGCCGATAAAGCCATAGATATTTTTGATCTGTTAGCACTTAGAGCGTGAATTCATGGATAGCTGGAGACTGTCGAATAGGTATTAAAATTTATTGTTGGGTTGTACATATTTAAATATTATTATGTCTGTATTCTGCAAGTAGCGGTGATTAAAATTTGTTAAATTTTATATGTACTGCGTCGAAAAGTTTAAATAAACGTTAGAGTTAAATTTTGTCTCTTGTGTGTGCTCTTGGAAGTCTAAGTTAAGTTTCTGGTTTACTGCCAAGACGAGAAATCGTCATAGGCACAAAAAATTATGAGTGTAGTTTAATAGTTAATTAGATTTAGTCTTATGTAGTTGGATTGCAGTTGTTCATAAGTTCGTGTTTAGGTTCTTTAGTTTATAAAGCGACTTTTATTATGTGTGACTGGCAAGTGGTTTCTGGTACGTCTTAATAAGGCCGTAAGAATCACTGTGTTAAAATGTTTTACTTTTCGAATAGTTTATTTCCAGTAGTTTTACATAGAGCCTTACTACTAGGTTTCAACCTGTTACAAATCTCGAAAATGCATCATCCATATAAGAATTGTTATAATGTATGTAAATCTATTTACCATTTTCCCGTAAATTGCAAAAAATATGGTAAATTTTTATAAGTAACAACGGATAAAACTAGCTATTTATGCATTTTGTCACGAAAGCACTAATTATATGCTACTGAGGTTACACTGTGATTTATGTTTGACGAGATAACAAATCAAAACAGTTCCGAGTAATGAAGTTATTATAGACAGAAGCGGGAGAAGAGGGAATTGCTTATTTTGACATTCTACATTTCGCAATATCCCTTTAATCCTGACCTTGGAAACTAGAATGACGCAGATTAAGGTATTTTTAATAAAATTCAGGAAAACTCAAATTTGAAGAAAATCATGAAATTAATTTAACTCTTATGTGAGCTAACACATCAAAACACAGTTCTGAGTAATGGAGTTAGAATAAACAGGAGCGGGAGAAGAGCGAATTGCTTATTTTGACATTCTGCATTTCGCAATATCCTTTTGATCCTGACCTTAGAAACTAGAATGACGAAATTACGTATTTTTAAAAAAATCCAGGAAAACTCAAATTTGAAGTAAGTCATGAAATTAATTTACCGCATATATAAGAACATCATCAAAACAAAACAAAACAAAACAAAAAAAGGGGAGGGTATCACTGAATTGCGAAAAATAAAATACAACACTGCTTCAAACACTTTCTCGCTCAATTCCGTTTCCTTCTGTGTTAATAATGACAGAAAAATTATCCCATTCCCTATAAAGACCAACATCTTTGTATCCTATAAGTAATCAATTCTGATAGATATATAAGTAAACATTAAGTAACTTTTCCAAACAGAACTGGATTATTTTCAGCAACAAAAGTAAGAGGAAAACATAATAAAACAGTATACAATTACTTAAAGGCTGCCAGACCAATAAATATGTTATTTGACAAAGTATGCTTAGTGGATTGCCTTATTACGTGCAAAAATTAAATTTTAAGTTAGGAGATTACATGTAAGAATAAATTATGATTTTATGTGCCTATTTTTAAACAAGAACACATAAGTGAAAATGTTTCTCAACGTTTTGGTATCTAAATATAAATAATTTGTAACATACTACAAATTACTTAAAATTATGGTTTACACATGTGATGATAATTTCATATTTTGTGATCAGTATTTAATATGTTTCATATAAGTTTTGTGGTGCCTGTTAAATTTTAAATAAAATGCCGATTTTTATTGTATTTACTCTTACGTTTTCAGTGAATGTTTTGAAAAAAAAAAGACTAGTAATCCAGTTTTAATTGACAGTATTTATTGAACTACTTGTAACTGAGAAAGTTAGCAGTTTTGTATTTCTTACTTCCTAAACAATTATTTCATCCTTTGCTCTCTTTGTCATTTTTCTATCCGAAGCAAGTGTTGATTCCCTTTTCCAAATTACTTGAACGAATAAGAAATTTTCACTGTTACAGAATTTAACCATTAATAAAAAAACAGTGCTTTCCTTCTATGTTCAAATGAAAACAATTTCAAAGTATTTCAAATAAATTTAATAAATGTAAGAAATTAGCTGCTTGAGTTAATCATTCACCAAATATTTTCTAACTATATGACTTTGTATAAATCTGCCGAAACATTGAAACTTAATAATTACACTAATAAAGGGGTGGCAAAATTCCTTCTAGAATAGAAAGAAAAAATAGAAAACTACAGTATACTTCCAATTAATCGGAGTATTAACGGGTAGACATGCCCAGTTACCCTAACCCATAGTTAAGAAAACGATTAAAAAAGCACAAGAATGAGAAATAACCATGTTATAGACAGAAGGAATTAACAATTTATCTGCATGTTCAATCAGTTTAATTTTGAGAATAAGTTCATTTGGCTATATAAAGTAAATTAGCATTCAGTTCAACACACTTCATATCAGAAAAAACAAAATAATTTTCATTTATTTTACTAATTTATTTATTTTTACGATTTATTAATTTATTTTTATTAGATGATATTACAATGCGTGTATTTTTCAGATTATGCACAATTAAATTACATATTGCTGTGGATAAAAACCTATCATAAATACTGTAATATCACTTGCTATCACAGCTGTTATCCCACACATTTTCTTTCTTCTTTTTGTATTACCCATAGAAAGTTTTCTTTATGCTGATCCCAATTTTCCTGTTGTTCCACAATAAGCTACTTAGCGTGTTTTAGAAAAGACCAGATTAATCCGTAACCTGGTTAATCGGGAGTTGACTGTATCCAAATAATAATCTTACATTAATATTTTGACTTAACAAAATTAAAACACTGAGTAAATTCTGAATCCTTTTCATTTATTAAAAGTAGTAAATAATAAAGGAAGTATATAATTTATTAAAAGTCATTATTTCATTTAATTAAAGATAAAAAATACAACTAAAATCAATTATTAGCATCTGTGGGTACTGAGATACTAATGTTACTGGCAGAAAATTATCTCTTCGATACAAATTATCATGTTTGCATTAACTATACATTACCCTATAAATTTTTCCTCTTATATGGAATAATGCTAAGGAAAACTTATGAAGTAAATTCGCGAAAATTAATTTCCTGCTTATGAAGTAAATTCGGAAGAATTTCAGGAAATCAGTTTTTATGCATTTTGTTTTCATCTATTAGGCTTGAGTATAAATTGTAACAATATTATAATGTACCGAAATAAGTAAGAATTTGAATTAAAATTAAAAAGCAAAGTTACTTTCCTTTCGTTAACTCTTTCTGTTTTATACACATTAAATTAAATATCATTTATTACTTTAGGATTTTGGAAAATCTTTAAGTAAATAATAATGTTTTACTTTATTAACTGTACTGTTACTTAAACTGACTGAGAAAAGATAACAAATTATAATAGAAGTACTTAAAAAAGATAGTAATATGTCTTATTAACTTACTCAAGCTTGAATGTATAAAAGAAATATTTGAAAAAATACAATATGACGCTATTATAAAATGAAAAATCGGCCAGTGTGTGTGTTCATCGCATATGAACAGGCCCAGAGCTATGAAATTAGATCCGTCCGATGTAGATATGCACTTCGGGCAGATTGTTTCAAATTCGATTGAGATTTATTTATTTAATGCTGAAATGAAATTTTGTCAATATTTCGCCAATACCTCCACTAATGTACTATAAAGTATTTCTCCCGCCTTCGTGATGCAGTGGTCAGCACCCTCGGCGCATATTCGAGAGATCCGTGGTTCGAATCCCGGCTAGAGCATTGCTCATTTTTCAGCTCTCCTGCTTCGAAATAGCCTAATGTCTCTACAGAACAAATTAAAAATCTCAGAATTTTATTGTTTGCATCATCAATAGAGTGAAAAACAAATCTTTTAAAACGAAGTTTTGATCGGATTTTTAACATAATTTATTGATTTTCAGCGACTTTATTCAATTTTATATGTTTGTACGAATTTTTCTCAGCATTTCACTTTAAACTTGATTTTTTAAATTTTTATTATGATACATAACGTTATATTCCTTCCGGAGCTTTCAAACGTTTTATAAAGTTTTGAAATTTTCACAGGCTATAAGACAGTTCTTCACCCTCTTTTAACGGAAGAACAAATATTAATTTGTTGATTTTTTTCCAGAGCTGTTTTTTAAGTAGCCGCTTGGGCACATCTAGAATGTAAGGTATTCAATGGAACGTTTACGCCATTTCTTGATCATTTTTTCATGATGAAATCAGACTATGAAATATCAAAGCAGATTCTTAACTACACAGTATTTAGGGAAAAAAGTAAAGACTTGAGGAGAAATTTAGGTGAAAATGATAAATATGTCAGATGGTCTTAGATTTTAACATACTTATCATAAAATGATTTCGGCTCTTTTAGCTAATTTTAGAACTGAAATTATTTTTAGAAAAATAATTTGTTAATATCCAACAATAATGACTGCAACTTTTTACTTAAGTGTAAGAAATTTAAAAAATATAATGTAGTCAGAGCCGAGATGAAAGAGAGGCAAGTGAGGCACTTACCTCTTACGAACAAGTAAATGCGCAGAATTAAGTATGGAAAGCTAGAAATTGAAATTAAATTGCTAAAAAGAAATTTTGATTGAAATTAGATTGTTAAGAAGAATTCTGATAGAGAAATTATTTTGTTAAAAAGAATTTTCATAATATTCAGCTTTGAAGAGTGTCAAGAAGCATCGTTTGAAAATACCATATTTAAAGCAAAAAATATGTTAACGCTATTTGAGATGATATTGCATTTTTGATGCGTCTTCTTTTCCCGGATGTCGATGGGGAGAAAATGTACCAACTCTAAAAGTATTATTATGTTACCGTAAAGCCAGCCGCACAAAAAGTGTTCTCCTTCCCCTCAAACACCATATAAATCTTCACACCTTTTGAAAAAGACGTCTAACAGAGTTTCGCAGAGAACTGAGGAATTGCTGTTAAATTCTACTTTTCGAAGTCAATTGTAGCCCAAGTGCGTAAATGAAATTTTTTAATTGCATAGATTCTTTCATTGAATTTTAATCACTAAAAATTCTTTCTCAGATTTTACATATACGTAAAATTTATCAAGCAAATTTTGTGCATTAATCTTTAATGTTCAGGCTCAAAGCAGAGGGTGAATAAAAACGAAAATAATCCCAACTAAACCAGCATTTTAATCGTTTGCTTTGTAGTCATGAATTTCTTCAAGTTGAAAACATTCAGTTACAAGAGAGTTAAGCGTTGGAAGCGTTTTTGTAGTTCTCATTGTATATAGGGATTCAGTTTTATTTTAAGTGGCGTTGATTAGGTATTTATATGCTTAATTTACAGCAGTGGACTTATCTTACAAATTTGGATAGTTTCGATGTTCATTAATTTAATTTTAAAGATAAATATTTACATCGTGCATATTTTGCAATCTGCTGCAGAAAGAGATAAAATAACGCAAAATCACAAAATGAAAATTAAAAGAGTAATTTTAAAACAAAATGTGCTATAAAGTTAGTAGGTTCACTTAACAGCGTTACATCTCATTCATTTTACAACTCTGAATGCACAATAATTATGTATATCATCTGAAGAATTATCTAATCGTTGCCACATATTCTATTCAAATACTATGATAAATCTAAAACGATGTATACAAGAAATTAAACAAACAAATAAACAAAGAAAAAAATAAACAATTTTTTACAGACTATTCAGTATTTCTCCTTCAGTTAATTCAGATCTCTATTCGCGATAAGGCAAAAATACATAAAAACTCAAAATATCTATATTAAAAATTACAAAGTAAATCTTAAACACTTATTTCTTCGAATAAATTCCAGAATTGATTAAGCATGATTTAATTTGCAAGAATAAAAGAAGGTGTTATCTTTGTTGTTGCGAAGCTTAGTTTCTTTAGTTTGGCGACAAATACACTATTCTGCCAAGTTCCAAATGTAAACAAATATGGCCGCTATGGCCAAAATAATTAGGCTTAGTTGCACTTAAACAACTTTTGAATTCTTGATAATTATGTAATTATAACATGCAGGTTATCTAAAGGCATAAAACCTTAACCAGAAGATAAGGACAACATAATTCAATAATTTTTAAAGCAAAAAATGCACAATGTACAAACATAAATGAATGAAGAAAACTGAGCTCACTGAGCTGAGTAACATAGTGGATATATATATATTCCACTATGTTACTATATATGTATCCACTATATATATACATGTATATATACATACTATATTTATATACTTTTGGTGCGGCCGATTGCAACCAAAATAGGAGGTGCGCATCTACACTGTTAAAAATTTGGTTCAAGGTTTCACCAAATTATGGTACTGAAAAAGTTGCAACCAAAAGATGGTAAAACACTGAACCATTATTTGGTGCTTTACCTGAACCATTATTCGGTAATAAGTTGAACCATTATTTGGTAATAAGTTGAACCATAATTTGGTGCTTTGTCTGAACCATTATTTGGTAATAGGTTGAACCATTATTCGGTAATAAGTTGAACCATTATTTGGTAATAGGTTGAACCAAGAATTGGTAATACGTTGAAGCAAGAATGGGGAATGTTGAACCATAAATTAGAAATATGTTAAATGGCTTTATTGCGATATGGATTGAGAATATTTTAAACCATTAATAATAATTATGTTTACCATGAACTGTATATTATAGGAAGTTATTTGAGAGCTCAGGCATATAATTTTAAATTATCCATGTTCTGGTATTTTATTCAATTACTGCTATGGCTCCCTTCTCCTCGTAACTTTTATTTTATTCATTACTGCTGCGGCTAAGATATTTGGAAATTGCTTATGCAAATCATCATACCTATAACAATAATTATGGGCAATTTGGCTAGCATAGCAATCTGATTTATTTGCATAAGATTGATTCAGTTTTGAGAGAATTACAGTATAAAATATGTATCTTTAAAATACATACTTGCAATATATTAGCATGTATAGAAAAATATATTTTTACAAAATTAAACACCTTACACACCAATAAAAATAAGCTAAAATATAACTGCTCATTGCAAGAGCTTTAATATTATCACATTACTTAATAGAATTCTAATGCTTTATTACAATTTGTCTTGACAACAATCCTTAACCAGTACACTACAACTTTATCTTACAACTAAATCACAGATAATATTGATTTGCTATTGTACAGACATATATAGCTTTAAGATTCAAGCTCTCCAGTATTTAAACTCACAACAGAAATTGCTTTCTCATAATAAAATTGAAATTATACATTGTGTCCCCTTATGTGTAATTAACAGATATTCAGCTGATAACTATTATAGTATATATAGATAAATTATTCCATGCATAATTCTTATTTTCATTCCATGACACTTACCTTTAAAATTTGGAGACTCTGTAGAAGTATTTGTCAAGATCTGTAAAGTTTCCCTTGCCCCTTTCCCACAAAAAAACAAGTTTCACTTAAAATGTTTTCATCACAAGTATCTAATCCATAAAGTTTTTTTAACTTTTCATTTATGGTAATTTTTTATTTACGATATGTTAAAATGTATTTTGAAGCATGATAAATTATAATATTTATGCACCTATACAATAAAGAAAATTTTTCAAAGCTATTCTCAAATTGTTGAATAAATTCAAAAGCAAATTCCACTTTTCTGCAGATTAAACATATCAACATGTCATGCAGAAACGTAAACATTTCGTATAAAATAAGTTAGAGGAAAAAACCATAAGCTTAAAATTAAGATCGCAAAGCCTTAATCAAGAACATATTTAAATCAACGTAGACAAATTTTGTGCAACTGCTATATAAGAAAATTAATTACTTCAGAAACACTTTATTCTGAATGTTGCACAAACATACATGTAAGCATACGTTAATAAATCATGTCACTTATATTCTACTTAACAAATTTAATTTAATAACACGAAACTATTCATATAGTACTGTCAAATGATAATGTATATTTTAATTAGTATTTTTCAGAATTTAATAACAAGTATTTCTGAATAATTAGCATACATATTATGCTTATATAGGAACAGTATATTCATTAATAACATTTTTCTAACTTGAAAATTTAATTGTATGAAATAAATAAGAAAAACTTACTTGTAAAGTATGTGCATTAGTTTCAATTATTTATAATATTAATAGAAAGCATTTCGCAGGTTCACATTTTGGAATACTTTAACCAATAAATCTCAGAAGGCACACGTGTATGCAGCAGTTATTTTAATATATTTATCAAAAGTTTTCTGAAATGTATAGAGTATTAAACAGCATCATGAAATCCAAATTTAGAATTTTTTTATCGAATTTATTTATTCAAACTGATGTAAATAATTCTACAACAAATTACCAATGTAAGGAAAGAGAACAATTTTTTCTTAGCCTGTTTTGAATAATCCATAAAGCAAGTTCTACACGAAATTGCAAACAAATACATCTATTTTACGCATAATAATAATTGATGGTGAGTGCAAATGGGATGACCTTAGGCACGTAGCCAGCTAGGAGGTGTCACATTTATGTAGAACTATCCAGTTTGAAATCACTGGAAGGTCATAATTTGCTCAAAATGTATACAATAAGAAAGAGAAGTAACATGATAAATGATGTAGGTAGCAGTCTAGAATGTCTATATACATATATACATGTTTTGAACATAATAATTTCAGCTGGAAAAATAAACAAAGTCAAGAATAGTAAGTCATGTGGGTTCGCATCCCAAGTGCTGTCGAATGCTGCTTAACTTGGCAGCATCGTACTGTTGTACATGATTGCAGATTTGATTGCAGACTAATTAGGTGGGAAGCAGTATACGGTCTTAGAAAATGATCCTCGTTTAGAATATCACAATGGATCATATTAAATAAGTTCATATGTTTGTTCACACTGCCGATCGGCTGCATTTTGAAATCCTTGTGAAGTAATTTATTTCGCCCATAGAAGTGAGCATTTGTGATAATTCATTGATCTTGGCTGGATATCGAGTTCATGTGGTCACAACCAATGATTGATACTCTTCAGAATGTTCAACTAAACTATCATCTTTTAGATTCTGTTTGTAGTTCTATTTCAGCATCAGTGGAAACCTAAAGAAAAGGAGAAACATATATTCATTTTGATCAGTTATTTGGATATAGAAAGCAACTTGATTGCTAACTGACTAAGGGTATGTGCACTTTCATAGAGAAACTGGGTTGCATTCATGTTACATATGGGGAATACCAAACATGCAGGCAGTCCTTTTGCATGGATTCAAACCAAGGTTGAACTACTAGAGTTAAACAGCCTCAACCACACCATTACTGATAGTAATATGTTCATTTAATTTCTAATAAATAACTAGAGAAGACACAAAAACATAATAAAAAAGGAAGATGCATTAAAAAAATTTTTTGTCAAATACTGGGTCTGAATACCAAACATTTTGCTGGCCGAACATCAATATTTTGATATATTCAGTTTTTTTTAAGGGGGTTTGACTATCCCGAAACCCACCAAAAAACAAAATTGTACTGATGAGGCAACGCACCATGCCGCCAAAAAATATTAATATCGCAAAGTGCTCATGTACTTATTATGAAAATATGCTGGTGTTGATAGAGCGTACAGTCTACTGGTCTGTTTTGAGTATAGTGTGCCGCCTACAAGTATTTTACAAAAATCAAATACATAATTTATACACCTTGTTATATTAATATTAATACACATCTAAAGGTACATTTATTAAAAAATACACAATTATAAGAATTACAAAACATTAAAAAATATAAAATATTAAGAAAATTAGCTAGATCACAAGCTCTACCGGCCCCAAAGTGTTTGTTCTATTAATATAAACTTACAATGTTGCCAAAATATATTTATGTTGCAATTTAGGTGTGCCCATGGCAACCCAAATGACTTTCCAGACATTTCACCAGTACAATGGCAGATTACGATTCCTCCTCTGGGAATTTTAGCATTTTAGCATAACGGTGAACAGCATAATGCAGTTTTCATCATCTTTGGCGAAATCTCAGACTTAACTTTCCCCACGCATACAACACAGTGAGGCTTGTTTAAAAACTGATAGCAGATAGCTGTAGATGTGAAAAGAACAATGCAACAAACCAAGAAGAGTGCATATCTTATATGAAAAAAATAGGCAGCAGGGATGTATTTTTGAACTTGACGTAAGGAATATCCAAATAAACAATCTTTCTCCAAAGTCAGCAATCAATTAGTGACTTTTTGATGGTGAATAATCAGAAAATAACATTTTTTTAAAAAATTATATGTCATATGACATTACATTTAAAAATAAGTATAATACAACTTAGTGAAGGTAAAAAAACGGATGCTAGGTCTTGCTTATCATGTAAAGCATGGGTTCTCAAGCTTTTCCTTTCATTAAACCCTTTTAAAAAAACTTTGGAAGAAGTTTTTTTTTTCATTAAACCCCTTACATTTTCCTCTATCATATTTAGCATGCAGCATAATAAAGTACAAATAATTGTATGTAAACAACATAAACTAAAATAAAAAAAGGTTTATTGGACTCATGTTTCATTATTTTTTGCATTACTTTTATTTTTAATTTTACAAATATAAACAAGTTTCCAGAAACAAAATCACAGACTTTAACTTGAAGTTCAATTTTAATTGCACAAAGATAAATTAATGTGATGTGTGGATTGATGCAATTTTTTTTTTACATTTGGCATAAAACTGCTCAATTCTTAAATCACCTCCATCAGAAACATTCAACCTGTTTCTTCTTTCCCATAGTAAATTACCGACTTGACTCAAGCCCACCTATACTAGGTAAGAGGGAAAAAGCAATGTTGGTTCGGTAACAACTTTTATTTTGGGATTTTTCTCTTATATGACTTTTAAAATCTGAAATTTAGCATACATGTGCATTTCTAGAATCAATGGAATCTTGACTATGCTGATTAATTGCCACTCCAAATTCGGCTGTCAATGCCCAGATCTTCATTAAGTCCCTATAAATTTCCATGCCCACCAGGGGGCCATTACTGATCCCAGTGGGAACACTTGTTATAATGATATGATTGCAAAAAGGCACTGTTAACTAAGAAGGTGGAATAGGAAATTTTCAGAAATGTAACTCTTTATAGTAATATATTTTTAAAATGCAACAGCTTAAAAATTGAATATTTTGAATATTTCAGCAGTTTCAAATAATAAAAAGAAAACTGGAGCAGTTACATACACAATTAACTAATACAAATCAGAAACTTATATTCTGAGAATTTAAACTGAAATTTACCTTTATTTCTGTCATCTTGAAAGAATATTAATATTTACATTGAAATAACTATAAACATATACATTTAATCTAAATTTATTAAACTTTGTATTGATGTATAAGCACTTAAAGGTTACTTAAATAATTACGAAAAAGGTAAAGTATAAACAGCCCTCTGCATATTATTTGAATTTAAAAATGGATATCTCAGAAACAAAATGTTATTTTGGATGACTTCACAAGTAAAAGTAAATGAAAAGTTATTCAAATGAAAAATAAGGTTTAGATTATATAAAGCAAAAATCAACTTGTAAAAATATTCAAGGAAATTCCAGAGCATCAGTTTTGCACAATTACCTTGATTTGTTTCCTATATAGTAAGCCCTTTTCTCTCAGGCACTATTATAATGCTTTTTAAAAGACTTTAACCTTATTTAGAAATTTTTGTTGCCCTTGACAACAATAAATTATACTGTACAATTAAAAAAAATAGTACTTAAATTAAATCTTTGTGTTCCAATTATGAAAGAAGTAAATACATTTATGAATTATTGATGATACCAAATAAAAAATAAACAATGTTAGTCACTCTATCATTTAATATTCTGCCACATTTACCACTAACAAAATGGCATCTGAAGAAATTACACTTAGATCATATTTTAACTGGTTAGAAATAATTACTTATATTTTTAAACAGTCGAACTTCATTTTGCAGACATCTTAACCACTTCAGAAAAAAAAGTATCTTAATTATTAATTATTACTTTAAATACATGCTAGTAATTAAATTCTTAAATTTACATGCAAAGTTTGTACGAACATAAACGTTATTTGCTAAAATCAGAAACCATATTATAATTCATTTATGTTCCAACTAAAACTACAAAGAAATACAATTTTGCAAGATTATCATAGGAGTTAAGAGATAATTAGTTTTGTCATTTTGGCTATTAAAAATGCTACCAGTCTGCAAAATCTTTCTTCATCTTGAGAAATTAAACAAATTAACATTGTATCTACAAATGCACTAATAAGGATAATTATGAATACGGTACGGAAGAAATTTACTCCCAGTTTGGCAGAAAAAATGCACATAATTTCTTAAATTCCAACTTTTGTGGCAGTTTGATGCTAAGCTGAATCAGTACCTAGAACAAAATCTGTAAATTTTTGTAGTACCTTGGTGCAGCAATCATAACAGTGTGCATAATAAACACAACTGTTCAAGTTCAATATATATTATTATATGAAATAAAGAAAAACAAAATTTTTAAATATTAATTTTGGCCAAATAAGCATGCATTCAAACAGAATATTTAACAACATGGTTAAATAACAAAAATTCAACACACCTTTATCAAAAAAATTCTTATTGAAAAAAGGAAAGTTTAAATATTTCAAAATGGCTTTAATCAAACAATAAGATTTAATAAACAAAAGTTTTCACAAAGCAATAAAAAAACTTGCTACTTCAAAAAAATATTCCAAATGCCTTTTTATAAAGTTGATCGATTACTTTTAATTTTGCTGGGATCCTCGGAGAAAGTTTTCATAACAAATTCTTTGAAATCATTTATGCAGAGATATAAAAACTTGGATATTAAGCATATTTAATAACAGTAAGCTGATCATAATCTGAAATTTCTAGCATTTTCAATGATGACTGACACAGTACCAAGATTTTCATCTAGAAAAAAAATTAAACCATAAATTTAGTTTTACCCAACACTACTTAAATTTCCATGTCAAAAATGTTTTTTAAACGTTTTTTAGACGAATTATTTGTTTCTTATTTCTCAAGTTCACAAAAAACGGAACAGCAATTACATTCCAATATTGATGCTGGGTTTCTGTTTATCACTTGCATTCTTATAGAACACTTTTTAAAAGTTAAATTGACAAAAATATAAAGTTTTATTATTACTTTATAATATACATTATACAAACTATTATTTGGAATAAAATTTTCTGATAGTTGTAAATTTTCCTACTTTTTCCATTATTAAGTCTAAAATCGATGATTCTGTACATAAAATACACATATATATACACACATGCAATCTTCTAATATTTCAAAAATTATTTAATAAATGTATCAAGACATTACTTACTCAGGGTCATAAGAGTGAGTATACTACTCCATCACTGTTTACATCCCCAGCTAGTTATTTATACATACGAAACATAGACTAACATAGAACAATACAAACATAGAATGTTCTGTTTTCTACAGAATGAATATAATGTATTTTACAGAAATACACATGTAACATATGCAGAAGTACACATTATGTTATAAAAATGCTTTTACTTGGAATGTTCGGGAATCTCTTTTTAGAATTATATTCAACTACGTTAAATACAGTAGTAATAACCGCATGGTGAAAATAGGCTTTAGAACTATCGCGATTCACCCCAACAAAATCATTAAAAAGTTACTGCGAATGACACCATTTTGTATCTTACATTTCAATAATACACAAATTTTAATGCACATACATAAATCAAAACGGAAACAAAACAAAAATATACATACCCTGCAATTATAGAATACACAGCCGACTAAAAACTGCCGCCATTAAACTTTCAAAAGATCGAATCACGGGAAGACTAGGCATGCGCTGAATGCTTTGCTTTGATTGGCTGCAAAGTATTCCTTAAAAATGGTGAAACATTGAACTAATTGGATCGTTTCACCAAATATCAGTGAAACTGTAAATTCAAGTGAACCATAGTTTGGTGCAACCTTTGATTTTGAACTATTAAATGGTGTAACATTGCCCTAAAATTTTTTACAGTGTACATGTTATAACAGTCCTATATACAATATTTCAACATTCTGAGGCTACTCGTTTTTGAGTTATGCTAGATACATACATAATACGTACGTACGTATTACGAACAGAACGCCACGAAGAAATCTCTTCAGAATCCATTTTAAATCAGTTTTATAATTTTTTTGGAGAAAAAGAGAAATATCGCTTGATACCAAGAACACTGAAAGTGGACTTAACGATAAGCCACTGGGCTGCTTAATCTGAAGAAAACTGCAAACTGAAGTCCACTAGTATGTAGATCATCTATAAACCGATATCATCTCATTGATTACTTTGAAAAATGACACTTATGGGGATTGTTGGGGTTAATATTCGGTGGCTTTGCGAGAGATATGTGCTGATGACAACTATCGCGATGAAATCTTGAAACAGGGTGTGGAGATTTTGTTGTCATAGATATCTCGTGTTAGGAACCCTTCACGTAATTCATTGCGTTCGTATATTATGCTGTTGTTGTTGCTTATGCTCACTTGCCTGACGTAGTCAGCCCAAGCACACGAAATTCCTCATGGCAAGGAGCGCTAGATTACGCCTGTCGTTGGCAACAGCCTTGAGCACTTAACAGGTGACAGTGAGATTTGACTCAGATCCGCCCCAATTTTGATGGAAAGTACACCGGGGGGATGCGTCGGAGGGTCTTCCCTCTCCCCCTTCCACCAAACCACAAGAGGGGACTTTTGGCTCGCTGCATATTTAAAGTGCCGCCATGCCACACCGACACTATGCATTTAAAAACATCCATGCCTTCTCCGGAATTCGATTTTTAAAGCACTTTTTAATTAGAAATAATTTTTTTCTAAATTAAAATCAGAGATGAGATCTTTAAGAATCGAACAATGAATTTTACTGATAGGTGAAGCCATTATACTAAAAATTGAGCTTTTGAAGAATCCGAGCAATTTCGTAACTTACAGAAGGATGAAAATGAATGACGAAAGTTACTATGGCTATTTCTATCAGCGGAATGGCATTTTTTAAATGTCAGAATGAAATGTTTTTAAACGTCTTTACTAATGATTGTGGAAGAAATCCTCTCTCGATGTCAAACCAGACGAAGCGGAAAAATGTAGCGTAGAAGGTCCAAAGGTGGAGAAATACCACTCACTAAATTTAACCAAGGAAAGCTAGTGAAGAGAGCGTGACGCAGCAGAGACGGAAAAAAATACCTCCATCTCTTAATTTGAGTTTTTCACTTTGTTTCGGATCAAGCACCATCTCTTCTTCGCGAATAAAGTTCGAAATATAATTCGTTTCTCAGAGGGACTAAAACCAGAAGCTGCTTGATGGTCACCTATCCTTTAGAATAGGCAACTTAAGTAACGACTTCAGCATCTTGCTTTTCACTTCTTCAAATAAATTCCGAGGTCCCCCTAATGTCGAAGTATATTTAGCTTCATTCAAATTATCCTCATTTGAATACTCT
>KK112252.1:394378-407678 GCA_000611955.2 Stegodyphus mimosarum | reverse complement strand
ATCCAAGTAATTTTGTATATGATAGAAGGATGAAATTGAATTATGAAAGGTTATTATGGCTATTCTTATTAGGGAAGTGGTATTTTTTTTAATGTCAAGATGAATTTTGTTTTAAATCTTAACCGATGACTGTGGGAGAAAATCCTCTCTCGATGTCAATCCGTTTCAAGTAATTAAGTCCATGAAATTGAAAAAATTTTCGAGAACAAACTTTGAGAGCCCGATGTATATAAAAGTAAAAAGAAGCCACTTTTTGTTCAACACGGTAACATGATTTAATCAAAAAACAGAAAAGCATTTACGGCAAGAAGTAGTATTGGATGCAAATAAACAAATAGGAAAGGATTTACCACAAATTAGTATTGCTAGTTACAAAGTAATAGAAAGAAAAAGATTTAAAAATTTACGGCAAGGCAGTAGTGCTAGAAATAAATTTAATGAAGATAATTAGTATATGTAGGAAAAGGAATGGGAGAATTTTCATCTTGTCATCAAAAAAGATATTCCGCTATTGGAAATAACCACAGTAACCTTGTAGGAATTCCATTTCATGCATCTGTAAGTTACAAAATTGTTTGAATTCAACAGAAATTTAACTTTCAGTCTCACCTGTCAATAAAATTCATTATTCCAGTCTTAAGTATCCCATGTTTGATTTTATTTCTTGTGGAATTTATAGAACATCTTGTATGATTTGACGTGTATCAGAAAAACTAAAAGAGCACTAAAATATCGCATCAAGAAACATGAATCTGATGTTCGAAAAGGAGATAAAAATAAATCTTCGATAGCTAATCATAGGTGGATACTTAATCAGAAATTTGATTTTGGTTCTACGAAAATCGTCCATAAAGCTTCTTTAGTTGCTGAATTGGATTTCCTTGAAGCTTCATAAAAATTTGTTTACTTTAGTTAATGGCATTAATTCCAATCTATTTTTTCCTAACCCTTTAAGAATTCTAATATTTTAATTTTTCATGCTTCATTGTTATTTTCTCGATAGTCCGCTTTTCAATATAAAATGGTTGTCAAGTCTTTCATTTTTGCTCCTGATTTGTGTCTGATAGACAGAGTTTTATTCAAAATCTTTGCAAAATTAAGATTTCATTTTTTCTTAATTTCAAATTTTACTTAGTGTATTCTCTGCCAGTGATGATCTCTTCAGAGATGTAGATAGCGGATACAGATAGGAGACATGCTTGAATTTGTTGGGTGTTTTCGAAAATGGCAAATAAAAGAAGAAATTATTAGTTTTTCTAAATGGTCATGAATTTCTTATTTTCTAATTTATGTTATCATTGTTGTAAGATTTTTTTCACATTTATATGCTTTCACTACAGGCCGATGTGCCTTGTCTTTTTTAACTTTAAAAACATATTACAGGTTTCACGTCAACGGACACCACAATAAAGAAAAAAATGAAGGCATGTGCATTTTACTGCGTTTAAACAACATACACTTCAGCGGAAGGCATGATCTTAGTCGGCGACGGATTAGCATTATTGAATTCGATTGGTTTATAAATGTAAGTATGTTAATTTCATAATAAATTGGTAACCTATGCCCCGCGTGTCACCGAGTGACACGTTTCATAATTTCAAGTGACCCATTTGAGATCCGAAAATAAAGTACAGTATATAAAAATAAATTTTAAAATATAAATGTGAAACAAGCTGTTGAAGATTATATAACACAATACATCAAAAATGTAATAATAATAATATTTTTGTTTGATTATGAAATCGAAGTAAAGAACATGCATCTAACATAATTTCAAGGAGAAATTGATAAGTTTGTCAACGCCGATTCATAATTTATAATTGCAAAACATTTTCTTCGCCATTTTGTCCGCATAATAACGAAAATTCAGACGCTTGTATTTATCTTATGACAACTAACTATAAGACAAACTTGACTACTAAATTGACGTCACAAGTTCAACATCAGGATAGCCTTGATATCGAAGAGAAAAATAAAGTTCATCCAGTTACTTTTGTTTTAATAATAATTATGATTATGATTTTTAAATTTAAAGCGTACTGTAATTATTTTCTTAATAACATTTATCTTATTATTCACCAAGAAAGACTGTTCTAAGATGAAAAATCTTTGCAAAGTGTCTTCAAAAGTCTTCTTTATACACACACTTTGGTAATCTTGACCCACAGTCAAAACGATTGCCGACGCCTGATATAGCTCAATGCCTATTTAGTTATGTTAGATGTAATTAATTTTATGTAGCATAATTGCATATTAATTAATTTATGTTATATAACGTATTTAATGCATTTTAGTATGGTACAAGCATTCATTTATCACATTATATGTGTTGTAGTTATTTATAATTTTACTTTGTATATACAGACTTTGTGTTAGACTCTAATGTTAGCGCGAATCGTTAAATGTAAAACTTTATTTGAAACTACTATTATCAAAATGCCCAAAAGTTTAGCGCGATTTCGCGTCCTCTTAAAAGTCTCGACGTAGCGCAGCTTACCTTGTGAAGTCATTAGGTTTCTTTTGAAGCGGGAGATGTGAAAAGCGTGTAGTGCCCTCTCCGTGATTCGAACCCATGACCTCTCGAATATGTGTCGAGTATGCTTCCCGTTACACCACGAATGCATGTGGAAAGGAGGGAGAAAATACCTTATAACCTACCGAGATAGCCTGGAATTTTGATGAGATAAAAATAAAGAATGTCCCAAGTTAAGGTTACATAAATCAAATTTCAGTGCAACACTACTTTTATACGTTTAACATACTGTAGTACGTTTAACATGCAGTATGTTAAACGTACATAGTGTACGTTTACCATACTGCATTGTAGTACGTGTAAGTGTGATCTCATTTCAGGAGGTGTTGTAACTGACCTCCTGCCGTTTACAGGGTAGGTTAGCTTCATTTTAACATAGCTTAGCACCGCCTTAAAAAAAGGCTTTTGCCTTTGATTTATGGTGAGCCGCCCAGACGGTATAGTGGTTAGGGAAGCCGGCTACGATACCAAATGGCCTGGGTTTGAATCCCGGATAAGGCATGACTGTAATTGTCCGTCTCTTCATAGACGGCAAAGATGGTACCTATTAGGTGCGTCCATAATAACGTGACTAGCACTTCTGGTGCCTTAGTAGTGGTCGAGCCGAAGTCGGCTGAGAGCCCGCCATTAAAAAAATATAGTGTAACGGGAAATTTAGCTTGAAATTCGTCTTGATAGATTTTAAAAAAAGATGAACTGCGCATTTGATGCTACGACAAAGCTTCTTTGCTCCAATGTTGTGCCTTACGTCTTCCTTACTAACTGCCATAAGCTAAAAAAGCAGTTTCATTAGTAAGATTCCCTACAGTGTTAGTTCCTTAAAGATAGGTGAATCAACACTAGAAGAAACAGGATATTCAAAATAAACAAAATAAATGTATTAATTAACAAGACTTTTGACAGTATTACTACTTCAAAATAAAAAAAAAACACAACTACAAAAAGAGGGTATCTTCCCAACCAAACTCAAGTTCATGAATAAGATTTTTGCACTGTTACTAACTTGAAATTAGCAAATAGAACGGCAACAGACAGGGTATACATACAAAAGCAAATCACACTCATTAATAAGATTTTTTAGTGTTATTACCTTAGAAGTAAAGAAGGGCTATTACAAGAAGCAATGTGTTCCAACCGCACACACGAAAAAAATCGCATTCATTAAAAGGTTTATTACCTTAGGATTAATAAAACACAACTTTAAGATAAAGGATGTCTCAAACACTAAAATGTTAAATAAAATTCATTAGCAGGATTTCTTATTGTTACTATTGTTACGGATTTCATATTTATTTAGAATTGTAATTAAAATTGCTTTATTTTCCCATGCAACGCAGACGATTTTTGAAGAGAAAGGTACGTCGGAAAAATAAAAATAAAAGAGCGCGTGCATTTAATATTTAATAGATAAATATCTTGTAATTACTGTTGCCATCCAGAAAAATCTAGAAAAATCGACATTGTTCTAGTGAATAATTAAAAAGCTTATAAAAGCCGAATTGAAACACCTCAGTTGTAGTTGTAGCTGTTTAAAGCGAACTGCTGTTTGCTTACCTAATGCTGTAGCGATTTCGCTGTGAGATAGAATTAGTTTATCTGTTTTGAATTGAGTTTTGCTAAACGTTTGAGATATTGGGATATTGTGCGAATATCTCTGAAAACATATTTCAGCATTTTGATTTATTTCTTGTGGAAAGAATAAATTTTGTTAACTTTTTTTAACGTCTTGTGCATTCAATCCATAACGAACCCGTACGCACGCAACACTATGTTGGAATAAACAAAACGCAACTGCAAGAAACAGAATGTTCATCTCATTCATTAACAAGATCCTGAACAGCGTTAACACATTAGAATTAACAAAGCACTACAACACCAAAACGTATGTAATAAACATAAAAAAGAAAGAACAGCATATTCATGAGTAAAATTTTCTACAGCGTTATTTTCTTAGAATTAACAAAACACAACTTCAAGAAATATGAGTCTCAAAAGCACATATAACACAGAACATAAATGCATGCATTCATTAGGAAGGTTTCTTATAGTGTTTCTGTAAGATATCATATAGAAATATAAGTTTAGAACCTTAGACTTAATAAAACGCAACTATGAGAAAGAGTATGTTCCTAGTGATATCAATATAAATAAAATTATCTCGCTTTCTGGTCGACTTGGCTTTTATTTATAACACCCAGTAATATCTCTGTCATACTAAAATTTTAACCAAAATGCCACTTGTATATTGCTAATAATTAGATTTCTTTCAGAGAGAGAACAAAATGAATATCTTTCCTTGTGAAAAAAAAAAGAAAACTTAGTACAGACCTTATAAGATAACAAATATTTAAAATAATTGACTCTAATATGTCAAGAGCATCCAGGACTACTAGTAGGAAGTTGATAAATGCAGCGGATATTTAAATATAAAATTAGAATATAACTCGGTTGCAGGAAATAACTATCATTTCGTCATTATTTTACTCTGTAGTTCTTGACCGAGATACCACTAGCATTCATTTATCTCATTATATATGTTGTCTATTTTTTTCTGAAATAAAAAAATGTATGCTTATTTCTATATTTTATTTTATTTGGATCCATTTTTATCTTATCAAAATACTTATCATTTCCTTATGAAATTAAAAATGGCATTTAATAATAAATATTCACAGAAATAATAATTTGAAAAATTCGATCAGATTTGTTTTAAATTCATGCTTTTTCTTAAGTTATAGAATTAATTTACTCAAGAATCTGGTACACTTTCTTCTGACTTCTGGGAATTTATTCCTTACGTTTTTTTATACACTGTAAATTCGTATGATATGTATTTCATGATGTGTAATTAATATGACATTTATGGGAATGTCTGAACCCTGAACCACTACTATAATGAATACAGATGGAACTGAGAATGATATTTCCTACCTCACAAATTTTGATTTTTTTTCTTTATTGCAAACAAATATTAAAATAAAACATTTACCAAAATATTGGTATGTACTATATTCCTTACAGAATATAAGTTTTTAAAAAAGATAAATAAATACATTTTAATGAATGGAAAATTTCATTTAAAAATGACCATATATATATTCATATCAAAGGCTACTTATTCGTTTCATTAGAATATATTTTGTTTTAGTGAAAAACTTTAAAGATAAGAATTTACGTATTTTATTACTTATCTATCATAAATGATATTTAGTTACAAGAAGAAAACTGTACTCATTCTTTTTGCTTTTCATACTAAACCTCGCAAATCTGACTAAAATTACAAATATACTTTACAATAAATTTAAAATTATAAAAAATACAAATTAAAAATATTTCTCTTTTTAAAGCAGAAAAATCAAATGAATGCAGTCACACTATTAGAAATAGTAAATGAGACTTTTAAAAAAGACGGATATATAATTTAATACATATTTTCATTACTATTTCTTTCTTATTATTTCTGATATAATATATTTACCATAGCTCACATTTTTTCGGATGTTTTTTTCCAGTTGTATTTGTAAATATTGGTTAATAAATGCTAGCCAAATAACTTTAATTTTTTTACACGTACTATTTTTCACATTTTTAAAACCTACTTGTTTTTGAAAATGTTATTCAAAGCGGTTTTTGATTTAAAGAAAGTATTTATAACGCTCTGAAAATGAGTTCACATAAGTATTCGAACACTTTAAACAAATAATTTATATTTAATAAAAACACCAAAATAACGGCAAGTTCAATATTTTGTTGGACATCCTTTAGCTAGAATTACATATTTCACGCACTTTGGCACAGTTTCAACTGATATTTTATCTACGAATTTTCTATTTTGTATTATTTTTCTGTAAGAAATTGTTTTAATAGAGCTTTCGAGGGAATGTGAAGTTTCCTTATTTTTTCTCCAACGCATTCCATAGGTTCGATAGGAGTTAGATACGGAGAATATGGAGGAATTTTGACAACTTAAGGAAAGTTGCATAATAACCACAAATGAAAATTGTTTTAGGGCTATATATTTGGGATCATTATCATGATAGACTTTGTATTTTGCTTTCCAAGTTTTATTTCTCATGTTTTCAGGTTTTCATTAAGAATATTTAAACATTTATGTTCATCCATATTATTTTCCCATCCCAGAGACAGAGATACATCCCCAAACCATTAAGCCTCCAACCTTATGGTTAAAAGTATGCAATAAGTTTTATGATTTTAATATTTTATTGGGATTTAGACACTCAGGAATTCATCTATTGGATCTAAATGTATTCTATTGTGACTCATTTACAAATATAACATTGATTTATTATGATAAATCTTTGCTTACCACGGATTTTGTGAATGCCAGGCGTATTTTCCTAGTTTTCTTGTCGACGGAGATTTCATTCTTGCTGATTGTCCATTTTATACATGTGCTATATATTTTCTTCTAACAGCTTCAGAGTTACTTTTATGGCAAAGTGTTCTAAATCCGCTGTAAGTTTCACAGCATTAATATTTGGGTTTTGTCTAATTTTTCATAGGATAAATCTTCGAATCCTATTAGCTTGGAATTTGCTCGAAATTTCAACTCACTTTCAAAAGTTCTAGTTAATTTCAATCATTTTATAACATTAAAGATAGTTGAACCCTTTGCATCAAAGATATTTCGGATATTTCTAGTACTTTTGTCATTTTTAAAATAAGGAATAATTAAATTTCTAACTGAACTTGTCATTACTTTAGAGCTTTCTGCTATGTTCATTTGAGATATGAAACTGTTAACCTATTTAGCTAAACACGTAATAATTTCCAAGGCAGACGATAATTCTTGCGATGTAATTTCATTTAAAATAGAAAATTATGACAAGAAACTTCAACTGCCAAAACATCTAAACAAAAGTTTTTGTTTTCTGAATTATTATGTGAGTTACCAGCAATACATTTCGAATAAATTATCTTATTACAAAGAATATTTTTTAAACATTTATTATGTAACAAATAAAATTGAAAATAGAGAAAAAAGGCTTGAGTTTCTTTAGTTAAATAACTATCATTTGAAAACAAAAATTGCAAATAATTCGATTTACAATAACTTCTGAATGTTAACTCAACTCGATGGAATTTCCTTTCGTACATTGTGGTGAAGAACTTAATTTTTTCAACCTATTTCGTGCTGGTTCTTTAATTATAAAAAAATATATGTTTCGTACTAAACGTAAAGATTGGTACATTTTAATAAATACTTATGCAGATTTCCAGGAAAATAAAGAAATAGAAGGTAATTACAATTTTTGGCTTTTTAAAAACATTCAGTAAAATTCTTGACTAGTTGATTTAATTATTAACGCGCATGTCTTTTTTAATGTGCATGTATTTTATTAGTTAATTAGTTTCACACGAGATAAAAATGATTGAAAGAAGGGAAAATTGCTTCCTGTATACTGGTAATTAAATATACGTATTCATTCTAAGCAAACATAAATAAGAATGATATTTAATTTCATATTCTTTCAACAAAACTATTTGTTGCTCTTCCTTAAAGGATTTTAAAAGCAAATGAAAATTTTCATGGATGCTAATTTTTTATCTTCAAGAGAAAATGCTAAATAAAGTGTAGAATTTTGTAAGGAAAATTTGTAATTGCAGTACTATTTCATTATATTTCGTGATTTTCATTACATAGAAATGCTGGATTTTAATAATAGAGAATCGTAAGTCACGTGAAAACTATACATGGTTCCTCGCATGGAAACATTATTTTCTTGTTAAGGGTTTTTTGTTACTTATAATAAATTGCTTTAAATTAAAGCAGCCAGTCATGAATTCGATAAAAAGAATTTCTTGAATCATGGTAGCTAATAATAGTAATAAGACTTGTCGTAACTAACTTCTCGATTTATTATATTGTTACGGATTCTTTACAATTGAAAATCATTTTAGAAATACTGTTCTATAACGATGAAAGAATAGAAATATCTACTATTAATTGACATTTCGCAAAATTTATAGTAATTTTGTCGTTATAATATTTACACAAAATTTATCACATTTGTAATATCTGTCGTCCCTTAGGAAAGCAGTTAAAAACGGTATAGTGTTTCATCCCGCTGTGGCAACAACCTTTTGTTTACATTTAAATTTGACTACATCCTTAATTGCTGCATGCATGCTTTCATACCTACTATTCTCTGTTTTTTCTTAATTTATTGTTCAAAACAAAAGCCTTTTTTACCTGACTAAACAAACATCAAAAAACTATGTCAGCTCACTTGGTAAAATTAATGTCAATATAATGAGGTTGTATGTTAAGGATAAGGAATTATAATAGAATAAAATGATTTCATTAAATAATAGTGTTTTTTATATTTTATTTTAAGGAAATAAAAATATTTTACATTCTAAGTGTAGAATTGCTTTTAAAATAAAATATGAGAAGCAGAAAGTAACATTTTTTCACTTGCATCTCAGTAACAGATATCTGATTGAGCATTTTTAGTGCTAAAGCGCTGAATTCTCTTTGGAAATCTGTTCTTTATAACATTTAGTATTCACCATCTGTCCCTCAAAACGTATTTCTTGTGAATTATGTTTTAGATAAAAAAAGTTTACCAACATAGTTTTACTGTAGATTTCTAAAACTGAATCTTCGGTGACCGCGGGGAACCTTCTCCAATCCATTCAGATGACAGCTATTTTGTCTCAGGATAAGTAAGGAACCAAGTTTTATCTCAAGTCACAATTAATTTGAAAATATCAGGAGGAATGTCTTCCATTTGGATGAAATCATGCCATTAAAAAATTTGATTTTTCCATTCTGCACTGAGCAAAAAATTGAATGAAAATAAAATATCCCCCCTTTTTTTAACAGAATTCCATGGAAATTTTGTGAACAAATATTTTTACCGATATCATGTTCGTCCACTCTCATTCGAAAAAACAGTTGCTGTGTTTCAGTAATAACTATTAAACGTTTTAGTATGTTTTCCTGTTCGACACTGTGAAGAGTAATATTGTTCCGTTCTGCGGGTTCATGTATTTGGAGTGATTGATGACAACATTTGATGAAGAATCAAAATACAATTTGTTCGTCAGTATTATACAGAAGAGTTCCAAAGACGCGTTTACAGCGTTCGAAAAACTACAATAAACACACTGAAACAATCAGCATCACAGCCTTCAGGCTATCAGGCTATAACGGTGTAGACAGCTTCACGGCAAAGCACTGAAGTACAGCTTCCGATTCGGTCGATCGCTCTCGAGATAATCTCTAAAATCAAAACACTACTATTGAACTCAGCATACTGCTCTGATCCGCGTACAGGCAAGGTATATATATCTTTGACCTTCCTTCGGGAATATTCTTGGGAATGCAGGTAAGAATTCGTTCTAGAATGTTCTCGTTCCGTCTATGATATATCGCCATATTTGTCGCCAAATACCGCCAAATGGACGATTTCGCAACAAATCTGGCAACCCTGCCTTTCCTTGCCACTTTCTAGCAACCCTAAACCCGCTTTGTGGGGAAACTATTTATCTTGCCGCAACTGGACCTTTAGCAACAACATATAATATTATAATATTCGTTCTTGAGTTCAACTACCAGTAGCTTCACCATTAATCACGAAAACTTCCGGTCCACAAAAAATTTTGGATTGTGTTAATGCTTGATACCCCTTTAGAGAAATTTCAAATGTCTCTGTTGCTATATGTATCGCTTTGCAGCGAAACGTTATTGTTGTTCTTTGCTCAGCTTTCGTATGTGTGACAGGAGTTGTTCGCTGGATCAGACACGCATTCACTGCTTCAAAGATTCTGCCTATACCCAGATGATATTTTTAGAAAGGCAGTCTGAGACAATGTAATAAATACTTTCATTTACCATTTGGCATTTTTCTGAAATTTGTTAAGAAAACTAGTTTTAAAATTAGTAAACATACTGTATGTATTTATTTTATTTCCTTCCATAGCTGAAAATCATTGTCTTTATGATTTTAGTGCAGGTAATTTGTGTAAGCAAGATAGATTTTACACGCAATGAATATTATGCTAATATGTTGCTAATCATCCAATCATGTTGAGTACGGTGATAATAGTTTTATCATGCTGAGTATTGTGATAATAACGGGATGTCAAAATAATTCAGTATGCATTTGCAATACAGTGTTCTCAATTTGGGCTTTACTACGCATACATTAATATTGCAGAGAAACGGCATTGCCGTTTCTTCTTATTATTTATGCATATTTTCAAAGATAATGTGCGCTTATGCTGAAATTTATGAATGCTTATGTAGAAAAAGAAAGTTTCACATCCTAAATTCTCTCAAGTCGATCTCCTCCGTAAGAAGACCACCTCTCAAAGTGATCATTATTTTTAAGAACCTAAATGAATGTCGGTGCTGCATATAATCTCTCGACGATGACCATCTCCACAAAAGACCAGATTAATTTGGAACTGTGAATGGTCGTCTTAGAGAAGGTAAATTAATATATTATCGTCTATGAGATTATTGTAAGTGGCTGCTTTCTCAAAATCGTTTTAATCAGAAGTCAAGATTTACCTGTTTGTCACACTCAAAACGACATAAAGCGAAATTAAATAAAGCCCCCGCCATTAAAAAATATTATTCGACGTAGTTTTAGTATTTTTGGAATTGTATCAAAGAATATTTCAGCATTAGGATATGAAACGTAGCTTGAGGAGTATGGGTATTGATCCCTCTTATTGTTAAGGAACTATAATCAAAATGCTTTAAAAATTATAGCTGTCAAAACTTAAAAAAATAGACCTCTAATCGAAATGTTTTAAAAAAATATGATTGTCAAAATTTTAAATAAAAAGGCTCTTTCTCGAAAAGGAAACTTAAATTTCTTTGCTGTTCTTCCTATTCGTTTGTAAAAGAATTTATTTAAGCTTTAAATAAAATAATGCAATTTATTATTTTTACTTTATTTCATTCTCTTGTAGGGTTTTTAATCAAAACTGAGATGATGCTTATGAAAATAGCCATTGTGCTTCTTTAATTCTAAATATTGTTTCTCGTCAATTTTTAAATTTTCCAATAATTGGAAAACTTTGAAATGATATATATTTCAGTGTATAAGTTGAGAATTTTTTGCAAATGTTTTACAACTCATGTTTTGAAAGGCTTATACATGAGTTCGAAAGGATTTAAAAATAATTCGATCACAAAAATCTTATAATTGGCATTTTTATTTTAGTTATTCCTAATATACACTAAATAAACTTTTTAATATCGATATCTAAACCTGAACGTTTGGCACTTCTTGGATGTCTTGTAGAGTCTTCCTCGTTTAAGGAGCATAAATGTAGACTGAAGACGAAATAGCGAATTCTCTCCATGTCTTGGGAAAAAAAATCTGATGTGTACACCACATGACTTTTCTGTACGGAATATTAAATTATACGCATTTTTCATTTCATGTAAACTTATTGAATTGAATTAAATCTACTTCATCCATACAGCATATACCACAATAAAATAAATGCACTCTTTAAAATTCACTATATTTGTTTACCACAGCGACACTCTGGCGCTAGCTTCACTTAACAGCGTTATATCTCCTTCCTTTTATAACTCATCAGAATGCACGAAAATTATGCATATCAGCTGGGGAATTACTTAATCTTTGCTACATGTTCTATTCAAATACTATAATAAATCTAAAACGATAGGTAGAAGAAATTAAATAAACAAACAAACCAAAAAAAAACAGTTTTTTTCACAGACGATTTAGTAGTTCTCATTCAATTAATTCAGCTCTTACTTCGCGACAAGGCAAAAATACTTGAAAGCTCAAAATATCTATATTAAAAATTTCGAAGTAAATCTTAAACACTTGTTTCCAAGAATAAATTCCAGAATGGATTAAGCATGATTTAATCCGCAGTTATAAAAGATGGCATTGGCCGTGCTGTTGTTTCTCTAGATTGGCAACAAATTCAATATTCTCCTAAATTTCAAATGTAAACAAATACGTCCGCCATGGCAAAAATTATTAGGCTTAGCCGCACGTAAACAACTTTTAAATTGTTGTTAATTCTAAAAATCTTGCATGCAGATTTACTTAAGGCATACAAACCTTAATTAAAAGATAAGAACAACATAATTCAACCATTTTTAAATAAAAAAATGCACAATTTGTCAAAATATGAAAATTAAAAACTGAGCTCCCAAAGCCGAGTTACAGAGTGGAGATATATATATACATAAATTTGGTGGAGATATATATATACATAAATTTGTATACTTTTGGTGCAGCCGATTGCAACCAAAATAGGAGTTGCACATCTACATGTTATAGTAGTCCTATAAAATTTCAACGTTCTGTGGCTACTCGTTTTTGAGTTATGCGAGATACATACATACATACATACGTACGTACGTATGCACAGACGCCACGAAAAAAATCTCTTCAGAATCAGTTTTAAATCAGTTTTATAATTTTTTGGGGGAAAAAGAGTTTTTTATTCTCTTCTTACGTACGAATGTCACTCAAAACCATCGTTAAATTGCATTCGATAGCGGTCAAAATAGATATTTTCGTTGAAATATGATACCCGAAATTTTTCGCGATTACAATACTTCCTTTTTACTTTGTAGAAGGAAGTAAAAAACAGATGACTACCGACGAAGGATATAATAACCTTTTCATTTCAACTAACTGAACAGAACATGCGCTCACTCGGTGCGAATTAAACCACCCCTTGTGGCTAAGTAAGTTAACACAAAATGGTATTAAAAATCAGAGTGAATTAAATTTT